>VCAZ01000011.1:3822618-4070118 GCA_005784505.1 Bagarius yarrelli
TACTCGCTTCAGTGATATTTGTTACATATATATATAATATATATATATATATATATTATATATATTATATATATATATATATATTGAGAGCAGTTATAATATATATAAAATGTATAATTATATAGATATTATAATATAAAATGTAATATATATAATATAAAATGATTATAGTTAGTTGAGACAAATGCTTTATCAATTAATGCAGAACTAAAAAGATGTGATTTGAGTCTGGATTTAAAGATGGCTTCTGATTAGCACGTCTGAATCTCCTCTGGGACTGGTTCAGGCTGCGTAATAGCTAAAATTGTTTAGACTAAACCCCATGGTGTTTTAATTGACTGATCCTAATGATCTGTTGGTTTATAATCAGTCTGCTGCATCTGAATGTATTTACGTCTTAGGCTGCTGATTTATAATGGAGTAACAGTACTTTACAGTACAACTGGCAGTCGGTGTAAGAACCCGAGGGCCACCGGTGTAATAGGATCAGATTATGTAACGTATATTCTGTTGCACGATTTTATATTTTTTTTTAACAGCATTAGCTTAGTATGGATTTGTTTCCCCTTTTAATTTCTGTTAATAAATGTGTTTCCATTTATTAACGTCTGGTCGTCCTACTGCTTTTTATTAATGATACTGTTTCTTTAAATGATATATTAAATGCAATAGAAAAAAACACATCAAGCAGGCAAGCAACAGATTTTTCATGTGGGTGCAAGCGAGAAGTCAGATATTAAGCTGGCAGGACAAACAAAGATCATATTATGTGAGGCATTTATAGTACTTATTTATGACATACTCACAGCGCCAGGGTTTTAAACGCTTTTTCACCGTGTTTCCAGGAGTGTTATGAGTGTTTTCAGGTTAAATACACATCCAGAATTAGACATGAAGCACATAGACAGATAGTGCCATTGCCTTACACCCCTAAGAAGCTATATAGGCAAAATTACTGACCACCATATCCATGTGTGTTATGTGTTAAGGATCTTGTTTTAGATTTAGTCTCAATTTCACTCCTAAAATAAACCTCCACAATTCTGGAAATGCTTTCCACTAGATGGGGAGCTTGGAATTTGGAGTTTTTTCTATTCAGCCGCAAAATAATTAGTGAGTTCAGGCACTAATCTAAGGAAAAGAGTTTGGGGACGGGTGCATGATTAGGTGTTAGTTCCACTAAAGGACTGTTTTATTCTACAATAGACTAAGACATTCTAGGCAACTGTGTGCTTCAGACGTTGTGACAATGGTTTGGACTTTGGACACCCATTAATGTGGCTATACTGTCCAACTTTTGATCATATACTGTAAGTTCAAAATTACAGTAACAACCTCAATAAATCAATTTATGAAACAGCACAGCATGAGTAGATTTTCTGCAGGAAGTCCTCAGAGGACATAAGGTTGCACAAGCTTGTGTCCATCGTTAAATCTTCGGCTTATGCATCTCACAATTAATCACCGCTTAGAGGGCATTGCTAAGTGCTGACAGGAGTCAAGCCGTGGTGTAGCCTTCACAACCCTATTGACAGCAGCAGCAGCTTACACAGACACACACTCTCAGTCGCACTTTGGTCTGATTCCAGCCTTGGAATTATAGTGACTAATAATTTTTTATTTCTTTCTCAAAATAGAACGACTAATTTGCTAAAAAATTTAGGGTCCATAATAAGGACTTATGCAGTTTAATTACAGACTTACTTATAATTAACAGTTTCTTCATGCAAAGCTTCAGTCTGTGCATTTGACCAGCTGTGAGTCTGTGATACAGTTTTAAAATAAATGCTTTATCCGGCAACACAGCAGTCGTTTCTTTATAGTCGTGATGCTTTCTGGCTCAATATACAGCCAGTTTCAGGTTTATTGGCACTTAAAAGTACAGTATGACTATTTGGAAAATGCTAACTGTAGCCTGATAGCAGTGAAAGAATACATCCATCCACGCCTCCTGAACTCATATACACGTACAAACTAGACAACCAGAGACGACATTACTACAATACATGTGTCATTTACCGGTGGGAGACAGTTAGTAACAATACTAAAATATCAAACCTGTCTGTAGTTGTCTCCAGCGTGGAAACACAACACCGCTATTAATTTATATTTTATTTTTATTTCTTTTGATCAAGCATTTTTTTCACACTAGCCCTTTCTTTTGGTGGATACTAAAAGTCGGTTGTTGTTGGGAAGGAAGACCGGGTTGTTGCTATTGTTCATCAACAACCAAGCTAAAATATTGCATAAACAATTAATCCCATAAAAATTTCTGGAAATGCTTTCCATTAGTGTGTGTACATTTTCTTATTCAGCCACAATAGTATTAGTGAGATCAGACACGACTACGGGAGTGCAGTCGGTGTTCGAGTTTATCACAAAGGTGTTGAGTGGGGTTGAGTTCAGGGAGCATCTTTCTTTCTTGTGTGTGTGTGTGTGTGTGTCACAGTTTATGCGTTCCTATAATAAGAATTTTCCTTTAAAGTGCTTTCAGCAATTACTTCCTAATTACCACTTTATTATTATTTGCACAGAAACATCCCACATGGCATAACAGGATGTTAGGAGGCTTATTTTTAAGAACGTTTGCAAAGATGTAAAGGTCAGTTTCTAAGGTCAAAGGGTCAATCCTGACCTCCTGAATAATATGTAAAGCTATCATCACTTCAGTCTAGCTGGTACTCACAGCAACTAAGACTAGTCTCCATGGCAACGCCAACCACAGCGCACAGTGTCCTTGCTATGAAGATAGAGGAGAGATAGGAACACAAATTGTTCCTTAGAAAGCCTTCCGACCCGCAGCCCCTGTGTGCTCGTTCTCTCTGGTCGGCTCGACACGCATATATGCTTGGGGAGGAAATGTGAATGTTATAGGATAAAGGAGGGAAAAAATTTTTTTTTATGGTTTTCTGTTTGTGTGTGTGTGTGTGTGTGTTTGGGATTTTAATCATATACAGTGCATTGTCCTCATTACCACAGCTTTTATCAACTGTCGCATGTTTGTACCTTCAGATTAATAACCATGTCTTATTCCACATGACATTTTCTCTCCACAATAACACACTGAATATACTGTGGGCTGTTCCTTCTTTATATATTTAAATACAGTATAATACACTGATCCCGATTCATGCTGATATAACTGTACTAGACTTAGACTCGAACCAGGAACACCAATTTTGCCCATTACCACATAATGTATATCAGCAGCACATCCCGAGTATTTAAGTATATAAGGGATATATACGGAGAAAGAAACTCATTTTGTTGCATTTCTTCTTTAAAAACAACATATTTTAAACTAATTTCTTTTTTCTTCCGGTGAAGCGGTTCTATATTTAACTGGAATTTGAAAAAAGTCTCTCATAAAAATAAAGTGAAATCCAGATATATCGATTTTTTTTTTGTTGCAAAAATACATTTACATTTATAAAATTTGGCAGACACAATCATCCAGAGCGACTTCCATTTATCTCTTTTTTATACAACTGAGAAATTGGCGGTTGAGGGCCTTACTCAGGGGGCCCACGTATACCACGTACAACATAATAATCCTGGTGGCCAGAGTTAAAGAGATCCTTCTGCCATTCAGGCTACAGAAGCAAACTGCAGTTCCAAAAGCGGAGATAACTTTTGGCTATGTTCACCCTGTGATGCTTAGTGCTCAATTTAGATTTTTACTATAGCTATTTACGGTGTTGTTATATGTGTCAGATTTCCAGTGTTAAATGTTTATGGCCCTAAACTGACCCGTATGTGCAAAAGAACACATTCTATGTCTCACGCAGCATCTGGTCATACAAAATAATAAACACGGAAGACACTGAAGACAGAATTTATGCATTGTGTTTCCATTTCTAAGGTGACGTGCAGTGAACAACAGCAATTAATGAGCAATCATTGAGATGCCAAATTTTTATTTATAGCATATTATGGCGCAGTAGCTGCTACTTCAGTATGGAGGTGTGTGTGTGGATGCGGAGCCGGAGTCAGAAGCGATGGTAGTGTAATTTAAGCACATACAGCAAAAGCGATTTGCAGAATGATGACACCTGACGATCGGAAACGGCGTAAAAGCAACATGAATTCCATGATAACTGTTCACACTGTGTTCACGATGCAAAACATCTGAATCGGATTTTATAACACCGCATGCAAGTGGCACACACTGGAATTGTAAAAATCAAACTCCATGCGGTTTGTGTTGTTCACACTGTCATGAGTAAACCGGCCTGAGTCACATGCAAGGAAAAATGTGAGCACATTGCTTTGCAGTATGAACGTAGCCTCAGATAGTTGTTTGACTTCTGTGTGAGTAATTTGCGTAATGCTCCATGTAGCACATTCGAGTCAAAATTCTTTTTTTCTACATGGTCACAAAAGTGAAATTGGCTTAGAATCAAATTAGAAATGATTCACGTTTCATTGGTTAAAAAAAAAGGCTTTTGATTCAATTTGGCACTAATGTTTATTATAGAAACTTGATAAAAGTGGTGTAGAGCCTTTGACCTGATCGAATTAATGTTACAGGGAACAAATGCAGCATAAAAATTGGCAATAAACGAACAGAGTTAAACGCTCTGGAGTGTGAAGTGAGACATAGCTGCTGTTTCAAATCATCACTATTTCATATTTATGTTAGTAAGCTATCCAAGATTATAGTGGACGCCACAGCCTCTTTTTTCTTGATCTTTCTGCTAAACTGGCTTGGTTTTTTCCCATAACTTTGCTAATAAGGATAGTAAAGTTATTTAACCGCGAACTAGTCACAAACAGACAATTTTTTAAGTCTAATATAAGTTAAAAAGAATGAAAGAATGGTTTTGTTACCATGTCCTTCAGAAAGATGGTGCTGAGAGCTCTGTCTGGCTTTCTGTTACATCCCAGCACTGTCTCACCCACTTCCCGTCATTGAGATACAGTCTGTTTTTACAAACCCAGAGATTAGATGCACTCTTGAATGCTTTCTTACTGATAAACATTTGATTGGTTGACTGTTCGGGACGTGACGTGAGAGGATTTCCAAGAAGCTGGATTACTGTTCCATCAGATATCAACCTAAAGCTGATTAGGTTCCAAAGACACCATCTTCTAAACTGATATATTCTGCTTTACTATAGCGATCTGCTAAAAGTTAGTGTAATAGTTAGTTAGTTAGTTAAAATGATTAATTTAATGACTATTTTTAATGGAGACAAAACATGTGAATTTGTTCCTGTTTTGTCCATCTTCTTGTTCAGCTTAAAATGTCTTTGTAATGTCACACTCCGCAGCCATGCTTAATGACTCTTATAAAAGTAGACTCATTCTGTGCAAACTTTATAGTGTGTGAAAATGATTGGCATGAAAAAGCAGGCCAAGAGGTGTTCCTAATAAAATGACAAATGAGAGAGAGAAAGGGAAAGAGAGAGAGAGAGAGAGAAGTTGGCATTTTGTAATCAATTCAGTAGTAAATTTAATCTAAGTTGAAGTATATATTTATCACATGCACAGTGATACGCAGTGTGACGTGCAGCCATTTTTGCTCTATAGACGTCTGTGCTAAAGGAGTAATAATAAAAAGGCAAAAAGTTGATTTCAAAAGTTCAAAAATAATAAAAACAGGCAATAATAAAACAATAAGATGGAATGGAATGGAATTTTCTGTACAATGAAAACTAAACAGACAAAAGGTGGTTATGAATAATATGCAAATTTGCAAATGATGTAATATGTCATCATCACAACATTTTGTCATTTTAACTTACAAATTTTAAGTGATTTAGCCTATCCTCAGAAATCACAGCGCTCGATACTCTGTTGCTGGTGATGCCGTTTGAAGTGCGTGTGTTTGAAATTGACAAAAACCAGAGAGTCTTCACTTGAAGAAATGGAGATAATGTGCTGAGACATAGAGAAGGCTCGTTTAAAGACATGATGTGCTGACACATCCACGCAGTGAGTGATTCCTCCCACAAGCAGGAATAACTCGCTTTCCTTCTCTCTCTCTCTCTCTCTCTCTCTCTCTCTCTATGTTCTTGATACCAATCCTGCCGTCTTTCCTCTCCTTCGCTCTGTGGGTGGGTGGAATGGTGGATGAAGTGTCCCTTTGTAAGTGTAGTCCATAGCCAAAAAAAAAAGAAAAGGAAAAAAAAAGGAAACACTCAGCCTAGGAGTTGAATGTGTATCAGTATCGGTACACAAAATAAGTGGAGGTGTGTTGGCTGTGTCATACTACTAACTAAATATTAAGAGAACACAAAGCAATATGGAAACTATACAATTCTGAAGAATGTCTCTTCATAGAGCACTACAAGTATTATATTTAAGTCTTTATAAGGATAACCAATTTGATTCAAAAGCCATTCAAGATTTTTTTGTTCATTAATGGATTGAAATTGAATGTAACACACACAATTAAGGGCAAAACAATTCAAATGATCAAACAAATTATGCAGAGTTCACACTGCATTATTTTAGTCTGGATTTTCACTTGCCGCCAGGTTTTGAAATTGCCAACAAATGCCTGAAATCGGTGTCAAACCGGTGCTCGTTCATCAGAGTGACAATTATGCAGTGTGAATTATCAAAGATGCAATCTGACAAAAATTGAATTGCCTATGAAATATTTGCAGCACGCAGGTGTGAGAGAGTGCCCACATGCAGCTTCAATGGGCCATCAGATCCCAGCCAAAAGCCCTTAATTTATAGGCCCATTCCGTATCCAACGGCAGACTGGAACAGTCTGGACCTTCCTGCATCATACTGTATTGCACCCACATTCCATGATTCTTTGCTTAAACCTTACCACCTTGCACTCATTTGAAAGTTTTACTGAGCTCATCCCTTTTGCCCAGCTTCCAGACTTGAAGGGAGACCCAGGAAAAGAAAGCCTGGAGGTATTCGTTGAGAAGGGGTTGATGTAAGGAATACATTTTTAGTGTTTGACTGCCAGAGAGGTCCTTTGCTCATGTTTTGACCCACTAG
The DNA here is from genome assembly GCA_005784505.1 of Bagarius yarrelli. Taxonomy (NCBI): domain Eukaryota; kingdom Metazoa; phylum Chordata; class Actinopteri; order Siluriformes; family Sisoridae; genus Bagarius; species Bagarius yarrelli. The sequence goes on from VCAZ01000011.1 coordinate 3,829,585, forward strand.
CTTTTACTTCCAGGAAATAAGCTATATAAGCCAACACCTATAGCATAGCATTACGAAGTACTTACAGCCTTACCTGCATACGAAGTGTTTATTTCATGTTTCGTTTATCTATGTGTATAACCCCAGTTTTTTTCTCAGTACACTTTTTGTTTTACGTGTTTTTTATTTGCTGATATTTATTCATTTGTAAATGAACAGCTTTCACCTTCCTCACGTTTGTTTTGCTGTACGATTTGAATAATCTGCTTGGCTTCAATAAATCTGTTTTCAATTATAGGTCTGGATTAACCTGTGAATGCAATACAGTCTATGTTAGGGATCGAAATGTAAACAGAAAATGGCAAATGTATATGGCATATCGTGTACATATTTTAGCAAAATGATATAAAAATGTGTTTTTCTATATTATCATAACTCATCTTGGGTAAGGAGCCGATATAACAAATGCAGCGATGGAGACTGGTGGAATAATAAAAAAAAAAATTCTAAATCCTTGTTAGCAAAGTGTAAATTTCCCATATACAGCGAATGTCACACTTTGTGTTGTCGGATATCTATGTGTGATAGTGAAACAGACACAAGCCTAATTTATTTCAAGGTGCAATTAAAACTTGCTATCAAAATGTCAGCAATGATTTTGCACCATTATATCATTATAAAAACAGAAAGCTAAAAAAAATCATAGAAAGATGGCAGGTACACAGCTGACTAGAATGTCCTGAGCTTTATTAAAACATGGAGTGCTATGGCTAATGTGGAAGAACTCGAATGTACTAGACAGAGCTCTGACCTTAAACCATATGAACATCTTTGGGATGAACTGGAAGACTGACTGCACTCCAGACCTCTTCACTTAACATTAATGTGTAGAACCACTTTGGGAATGTTTCTTGCATAACCGCAGTCTGAAGCACATGTAAAGTCAGACTATTTTTAAAGCAGTATCTTACAAGCATGATGGGTAGGCCCCTTTTCTTTAGTAAGTTATTTGCATGTAAGACAAAGATTATGCTAGAAAAGATGGAAAGCAAAGACGGTGTCGACATGTGAGTCACACTTTAACCGGGTGGTGCTGGTGGATTAGGAAGAGCAGGCATGCTGGACTCTCCAGTCTCCCTCCTTCCAGAAGGCAAGGTAGCAACGCAACACAGCATCGCAACTCCCCAAAGGTTGAAGATAGATAGATGTCATTCGCAGCCAGGGACCTCTGTGAAGGTGAAAGATCTAAAAACTGTTAGGCTCAGCTATTAGTGACAGGTCTCATGGCTGAAGTCATAGAGACAATACTCCATTCCAAAGCCCCTGCCATGAAGAAGAATTATGCTTTTTTGTGTCATGGTGTAGAAACAAACAGGAAAACCCAGTAGACTGCTTGGTGGTGTTTCCTTGGTGGAGCTTCCTGGAGTTTCTGAAGGTGCTCCTCTATTTAAACAGCAGAAGTAAGCATCAGTCAAATACTTGTCTCTTAAGACAATTTCTTCTGGTGATATCCTCCGTCAGTAAAATTGGATACCTGGCCTGGCATTTTTTCACCTTTAGCCTGGGTATATCTCTAAAGTGCCATGCCCTATAGTGCTACAGGCATCTACATCTTCTCTTCGAGGATGCAGACCAGAAACATTCAAGGTTTCTCTGATCCAGTGCAAGCTCTGGCTGCATATGTCCATGCAACTGAAAGTTGAAGGTCAGACCAGCTATTCATTTGCTTTGGGCAGCTAGGAAGGGACTTCCAGCCTCCAAGAAACAATGAGCAAGTGAGTGGTTGCGACCATCACACTCACCTACAAGTTTCCAGGCTCCGGAGAGGCTCAGAGTGCCTGCTTCTAAGGCGTGGGCCCTATGGGTGTACACCTGTAGTTCGGCAGGCTGTTCCTCTCAACACACATTTGTTTGCTTTTAGCAAAATCTGGGAGTTACACCCAGATCTAGGGTTCTATCTTTTGCTTGTGTCTTAGCACACAGGACATTGTCTAGTTAAAGTTGCAGGCTGGTTCCATTTAATACACATCTCCTCAGGCCTGCTGACTACCATGACCAAACCTTTTTGTCGCGCTTCTGCGTTTTCACAAGGGGCAGTAACTTAAGTTATTTTGCAAGCTGGTTCCCTTCAGCACTCACTTGGTACTGACAACTACCCAGACTTTTTGCCCTGCTTGTGTCTTACACACTGGACAGTGATTTGGCGCTATGGCAGTGTCAATACCTTGTTTCCATTGCGTTTTGATACAGCTCAAGTTCCTGTAGGGATTAAATCTAAGGTTACATGTGTCCCTGACGGTAGGCTGCATTTGAAAACCTTACCACTGGCATCCCTGTCTATGCGCCTCAGATCGAAACCTGTTTCACTATAGCTGGATGCTCCTTCCTGTAACTCCTGGTTGCTCACATCACCCAACCTGTGACACAATGTGCTGGTGAAGTATTGCATTCCAATTGGTCTGATTGCGGTCATAGGAAGCGTTCCCATATTGATTCATCGAAGGGCAAAGTTTTGTTTACTGAGTTATTATATTAAGAACAACTTGGTCTAGATGTCAAACCAACACTGGACTGTAATATTTAATCCATAAAATGCATCTAATCAACTACTGGGAGGCGGAGTTGATTAGATGAATATCTGAAAGCCTGTTATGTTCTGACAGAATTAAACCTTACTACACAAGTGGGAGATCATCTATAGTCTTTCTGTTTCATTGCTTACTGATGGGTTGCAAGGCGTATTAATATGAAAATGAGTCTGGCCATCGAAGGAAAAGAAAAAAAAGCTGAGTAAATCATGATGATGTTATTTCTTGGGAAATGAAGCGTACAGCAGGCCTGCCTGTGGCCATCAGCATCGGCAAAAGGTTAGGGGTTGTGTTAAATAAGAGGTCAAAAGGTATATCGCTGGCCAAGACAGTTGTTTATATTTCCAAATTAAAAGTGGCGGCTTGGCACATTTTGATTTGCCCAGGGTCACTTCAGCTCCATCTGCTGAATAAACGATAAGCACCATTTCCTCTCACCGACATAAGGATAGGGGCAAAACTCAGATTTACAGTCTTTCAAAATATGATTCTCATTCTTAATATAGAAGAAGGGAATGTTTAGCTCCTGAATTACCTCTGCATGTTTTGGCTGAAGTGGCTGGCATGTTTGGGGATAAAATCTAAACAGGTCTAAGCCTCTACATTTCACATGGTCATGAAAAAAGTTGCTCATTGTGCATGCTACAAACTCTGGCTCCCTGCGGCAGCCCTATTAAACATTCATAAAGCAAAATCTGTTTTGCTTTTCTTTTCCTAAACACCAGCCTGGCTTCAAAGAGATGTGAGAGGGAGACTTTGTATATTTCTTAGGCCTTGCACTGAATCCACTGCCTGTGTGAGCTATGGAGATATCTATGCTGTGTAGAGCACAGACACCTTAGATGGACTTTTGGAAAGGAGGTATTTCATAAATATGCCTTATGTATGTGTGAGCACATTAAAAAAGGTGCAAAACAGGAGATTGGTATATCACAAGAGCTTTTTTTATTGAAATGCTTTTCAACAAACACAGAGTTTGGCAGGAACCAGAAATCCAACAGAAATCTAGCCAGAGCCAGAAATCTAACAGACTGATATATTTTCCAGGAACCCTTTTTTTGGATTTCAGCAATCAATCTATCTAACCTTCAAAACCTGTCTGTCCCATCCAGGAGTCACCCATGGCCATTTTTCTAAAAACAAAAAAACAAAAAACAGTTGATTTCATACTGCCTTTCTCAAATAGTCCACATTTGTCCTCTCACAATACAACACAATGCAGCAGAACTCCTTTACTGTTCCCTCCTAATTACTGACATTTACTACACTCATATCTAATCTTTTCACAAACCTGGGCATATAAACCTGCCCAGCAAAACCCCCAAGGTGGCATGTGAAGTGTGTGCATGTGTTTATGACTTCTGGTTGCAGTGATGATGGAGTAATTTGTAGATATGATGTGCATAAATGCTGACTGCTTATTACGCAATTCCTGCGCATGCTAAGCGCAGCAGTGTACAGAGGAAAATACTTAGTCTTCACTTCGTCAGCTCAGATTATGGCACTGGAGCAGTGCAGCCAATCAGAAAAGGCTTGGATTTGCACAAAATCTTCTAACATATGGCTATTATAAAAGCTGAATGAGTGAAATGAATGCTGTTGTATTCCAAATATATATATAAATATATAATATAAATAATATATATATATATATATAATATATATATATAATATATATATATATATATATATATATATATATATATAAGAAATAGTTTTTTTATACTGTTCATGATTTGTTCTTTATTTTTGTCTGAAATTTAAATCTTTTTAATAGATTTTGGTTCAGGATGACAAGAACAGCTTAACATGATTAAGAGTTGTTACCAAAATAGCACATTGTGTAGAAAACATCTTAGTGGGGGAAATGGTAGCCCAGTGGTTAAGTTGTTAAATTACCAACTTGAGGACCTGAGTGCGATTCCCAGTGCCACCACTGCTGGGCCCCTGAGCAAGGCCCTTAAACCCTAATTGCTCAGTTGTATCAAGGAATATTGTAAGTCGCTCTGGATAAGGGCGTCTGCCAAAATGCTGCAAATGTAAATGCAAATGTAAACAACAATAGCCCAGCAGTTATATTTGTTGCATGTACATATTAAGGTCAATTTGCCATTAAAGAGAGGGTCCCACTGACTTAATCTCTTATATAGGGTGTTTTCCATAGAGGACAAAAGCCCACTGTTTGATGGATTTGTCTTATCTGGGGTAAAATGGTCTTTATTTTATGCTTTGACATTTAATCTAATATTGGAGCAGTGTGTTAACCAGCGTTCTCTCACCATCAACAAAACAGCAGCTAAGGTGTTTATCCTCCACCAGCCGGGAGGAAAATGTGTATAAGTGTATACAGTTTCGGAGCCGTTATGCTTTTAATTTATTGCTTTAATTTGTCCATCATCAGTTTGTTGACTGCGCTAATTCAGAAATTCTGATTTAAGCGACAATATTATGCAGTTTAAAGATTTTTTAAAACTATTATAATTTCAGTAAAGCATGATGTTACTGATTCTACTGAGCTTAACTTAAACAAGTATTTTATAAGTAGATTGAGTAACGTCAGTATGCCGGAGTTAAAGCAACGCTGTGTAGTTCCCAGAGGAAACGGCTTTTTATATCTTTTGGTCTGAAGCATGTGTATAATCGGTCCAATCAAAAAGCATTACTCCACGGGCTGCTGACCAGGAAGTAATGTTATATAAACGGGTAGCGCCGCTATAAGCTTCCATTAGATGCAGGCAGGGATGCTGGAGGCATTTCACGTGACGCAGAATGTCGTTCTCTGAGAGAACAATGGTATATCATGCTGTATTATATTATAGTATGCTGAACCATTTAGTACAGTATGGTTAAGTACAGTGCAGTATAGTGTAATATAGTACAGTATAGTATAGTATATTGTAGCCTAACTTTACATACATGCATACATACATACACAGCCAGACCAACCCATGGATACACACTCACCCTGACAGTATAAAAAGATGAAGCTGCTAGTCAAGCAAATCTGGCACTAGCTTCCCTTTTCCAGCTCAAGGCTTCTCATTCATATCAGTATGTGCAGATGGCTTCTGAATACCAAACACACACTACAAAGAGATGTCAACACTTCAAGCAAGACTTAGCTTTAAATCCAAAACAGAAAAGAGAGAGAGAGAGAAAAAGAGAGAGAAGCAAAAGAAGCATTCCTTTTGCTCTGCACTCTCTACCCCCTGCCTGGATATGTTATAGGATACACGAACAGAAGGAATCTAGATAAAGACAAAAAAAAAAAAAAAAAACAGAAAGAAAAATCCCTCTGTGTTACAGGTTAACGTTCTGCAGAGCAGTAGACCAGGCAAGAGCCGGAACCACTACAGTGATAGTACATCTTTAAAGCATAGCCTTTGTTTCTTCGCAATAGAATCACCTACAGTCCATCAGGTCGGTTAGACGAAACCGCCTCTGACAGCAGGCTGACATTTCACTGCAATCAATCATGAGCGCACAGTGGTATGACCCCGAAACTTTAAAGTGTATCCTTGTCTTTGTAAAGTCTTGCCAATGACCAGATTCCACTTAAACGTGTTCCAGAGTAAAGGCATGAAAGTGCATCACTGCGCAAACCTGTGAGGGCTGAATGTTGCACTCGGTGGAAGGCTGCAGAAATGTTGCATGATTCATTACTCTAATGACTCACAAGATCCTACCTTTGTTCCTTCATGCAGCAAATCATAGAATTCCTCTTCCTGTGAATGGTGCAAAGTAAAACCCTACCACTTATTGCACGTGTTAGGGTTAGCTGGCAAAAAAGCCTTCTTTGCAAGATATAATTTTGCTTTTTTTTTTTTTTTTTTTTTGCAGGAGAAAGTTTTATGAAGCTTAAGGAAATAAAAAACGGATATAGCTGTAGGGTTCCTAAGAAAACCTGAAATATCCATTATTAATGTTCCTAAGAGGAACCAGACTTCAAATAGTATGCATCCATCATCTCTTAGTAGATAATGGAATCGGGAAATCAATACTTATTTACAGTCGTATACACTGAATTTGTTTTTATTCCATGATTTAAGTAGATGTTCATGTTTATCTCTCCTCAAAAAGAACGGGGTCTTAGGCATTCCCGGTCCCTCGTAAGTGCATTCTGGGAAATATATCTATAAGATCATCTGCTAAAAATCCAGTTTCTCATTTCCTTCACTTCATTATGTTGCAGTGAATCCATCATCTTTACAAAATAGTACCAAGTGCTCATTACAAAGGACATCATTATCTTCTTCTTCCTCTTTTCCTTCTCTTACAGATATGTCTCAGGATGTATATAACCAACTGCAAGACCATTCATTACCTTTATATGATGCTTCATCCGCTTTCTTTACATGTCAGTTGTTAGTAGATGCTGGTCTATGGTTCTGTCTACGCTTTTGCTGATTTTCTGATGTATGAAAGTGTTAGCACAGCCATTATGACACCATTATTGCACTGATCCATGAAAAAAAACACTGTTGTAATCAATGATTTTATCCAGACCTACATTTCAGCATTATCGCATGCCAGAAATTTAATACTGCAACTGAATGTTAGAGTGCAATTATACTAAATATCGACACGGTTGTGATTCTGGGCAATTTAAAGCAGTTCTATAAACAAGGAATGAATATTGAGTAAATGCCATTTAAAATAGAATAGTGTATGGCCAGAATTCTCCGATTATTTTTGCATCATTAAAGGAAACTTCACAAAGAAAGCACACTCACTTCGTAGCACATGCCTAGCTAGTGGACATTGACTGGACATTTTATCTTTATTTGACAAGCTCTTATATTTTTTAAAGTATGGAAAGCATCTTTCCCAATGTCCACTGATGATGTCACTGTAATTACAATGTTGAACTGAGAACTTTATTTAGCAAATACAAACAAGCGGAGAAATACTAAATGTAAGCAAATTTAAAGCTAACCTAAGTGAGCCCGAGCTAATTGAAGCATTCAGTGGACCTGGCTATTGTAATTGTAAAAGTCCAGGTTTTTGCATATAAACATAGACCAGCAACAGAATAATTTTATTGTTAAAAAATGTTAGCTATTGCTGATTAGCCATTACTTAATACTTATGGTTATAGTCTTAGTCTCAGGACATAAACTGTTGGCTAAATCTCTGCATATAACACACAAATCTTACATACTTTTAAGCAGATAAACATATTTTAAATGTTACTGCAGTTGGTCGGATGTCTAGGTCTCGTATATTAATGGTTTCATGTGGGCTGCTTTACGATACATATTTGTAAATTTTCCGAATTTCATTAAAAGATCTATAGACTCCATACCAGTTTTTTTTATAGGGACAGAAAAATTTTTATGTCTTTAAACATGACAAAGCGAACGCCCTAACGCTCGTAATAAACTCCACCATAAAGTCCAGAACTTCTGTATTCAGTTTAAAAGTCTTGCTACACGAGACTATTATGGCTATAAATGGGATACTTGTAGCGGTGATTTATTTATTTAACAACTTTCAACTTGCATGATGGATTCTGAACAGATAAGAGTTTAGAATTTGATAAAGAGAGAATGTAACACACATCTGTCTTTGTGTTCAGCTTAAAACATCCTGTTTTTAACATCAGCTATTTCCATGCCTTGTCAAGTTGTTCCATCAGTTCAGATTAAAGATAGTAAACAAAATGAAAAATCTATAAAAGTCTGCGAAACTTGCCAATTTCTGACCTAACGTCTCCAGCCCTGTAGCGAGTCTGTGGGCTGTTGAGCTGCCTTTATTTATGTAAGATAGTGTGATTTTATCAACAAATTCTGAGTAATACATGTATAAGCCTTGGCCAAGTTATTTTTTCCAAAAGATTATGGACACTTGACAATCATTTAAAGTTTGTATAAAATTTAACCAGAAGATTTTACACAGTGGTACAAGATGTCTGTTTGCTGGAGCAATAAAAATAAATTGCAGCCAAAGTAAGTTCAGTTCCAGCTTCCAAGGCCACTATTTTACCCAACCTCACATTTAAATATATTTCAAATTAAATCTATAATTTAGTTAAATCATAAAACAAATTATATTAATATTGATTAAATATTATAGAATATATTATATATAATATAGACGACAAGGAAGAAGAAGAATTAATTTGCTAAATAATTCTTAGCATTTATTTTTACATATTTTATCATGTAGAATATACATATTATTTTATATTAATATTGTTCATATTAATAATATTATTATAATAAATATATTATTATATCTAATAATTTGAATAATATTTAATTATGAAATGTAATTTGCAAGTACAGAGAAAATAATTTTGGTATGTGATATGTAGACAGACAGACAGACAGACAGACAGATAGATAGATAGATAGATAGATAGATAGATAGATAGATAGATAGATAGATTTTACACTGTATAATGTCGTGCTTGGTATCGGTGCATTATTTTGACCTCAGGAGAATTGCTTTGTTTTTCTAAAGTGAAAAATGTCTGTCATTGTACACGTCTGACGTCTGAGAGACACTTTGTTGTCAAGAATGCCTCTTTTTTTATTGGCTTTAATAATATCTGGGGTATTATGAAGGCTTATATAAACTTAAACTCCCCAGAAACCAGCACACACTGTGGAACAGCTTAGTGTTCTACCATCACGATTCTCATTCTCAAATCTGATTAGTCATAAAAGGTTCATTTATTTTCTATAACAGCAGCTGGATCTAAATAAATGAATAAATGTGTTTATACTCAATTCATTAATGAACAAAGAAAATTGCTTGGTGACGAGAGAAACCTGTATTTAAGACGATCCATAACATTAAATGTAACAATAAATGGGTAAAAAGCAAACGTTACATTGATTCATCAGTATGTATGCAGTAAAAAACGGACAAACACTTTGCAATTATTTACCTATTCCAGCAATACCCTCAAGTCATTTAATCTATCATTTTAAAATGAATAAATATTCTGGTGAAAGTAACATCCATTTCAAAGCGTAATTCACAATCTAATTACAGTTTGATTGTTTGCACACAGGCTTTCAGACCGGTGACCTTCTCCCACTCAGGTTTTTTTTTATTTTGTCACGTTCTGATTGATAGCGTGACTGAGCGGTGGTCTTATTACGTTTCAATAGTGACTGATCCAGCGGCCAGATTCTGATGAGTGCATCACAGTTAAATGATGCACATATGTGGGCCAGATGAGCAGGTAGGCACTGGGCCATCATTCGTTTGTTATCTAGAAATGAATAAGGTAGAATTAACATAAATTAGTTACACTTTATAGCAACAAGTTTACAGACACCAGCTGTTTACAGTGCCTTTGCTGTCAGTAGCTATACCTTCATTCTTATAATAATTAAGTAAAAGATTAAACGGTGGCTAAAAGGCACATAGAAGGGTATCAGCACGACACTGGCCCTGTGCATAAAGCAAGACATGATCTGTTGTGGAGTTAAGTGTCCTACACAGAGCCCTGACTGACTCATCCTTACTGAACACCTGAGACACCAACTGGACCACAAACCTCCTCCCCCAACATCAGTGCTGGATCTCACTAATGCTATTGAGACTAAATGGAAAAACAGATCTTTAGTCTAAATATTCTATTCTATTCTATTCTATTCTATTCTATTCTATTCTATTCATACTAATACAGTAGTACTGTAAGTCATGCCTTTGGTCAACATTGTGATTAGTGCGATTCAAAATATATGACATGTTTCGGCACATTGTTTAAATTTTTTTTTATAATTTATTCTCAATTAAGAAACATCCAGAAATAATATTTTAAACCAGAAGGGAAAAAAGGATAAAAAGTAATTTAAAAAAATCCATAACAGGATTTCTGTCTGTCAGCGCCAGGAATGTAACTCTACATGAATTCTCCTGGGAAATTCAGCTGGAAAGCTCGGTCGAATTGGAACATAACTATACACTCAATCTACAATTAAGCTCCACCTCATCCCATATTAATTTGCATTTTAATCTGTGGATATGACATCCGAGTGAGGGTGTAGACTAACGTGAAAAAGGCACTAAAGCACTGGAATAAAACAGAAATACATTCCCATGTGAATGCTAGTATATCAAAGCTATTTGAAAGCATCTGTGCGTAGGTGAACCAGAAATAGAGTGGCAGGAGCAAACTGCTTCATTCATTACTGAACAATAGTGCATATGCCAGCAGTGAATACTAGCACCTGCTCACAAAATCTGACTGGACTGGTGAAGCCAAAACAAGCACTTGGAAAAATCAACTACACCATAAATCTCAAGGACAGCTAAAGCATGAGAGAGAGAGAGATAGAGAGAGAGGGATAGTAATACACACAGTGCGTCAATAGTAAATAAGTCTACAAGCTACATATAAAAACTCTCTCCTTTCACCGGTCCAATTACCTAACATCTGCTCACTAGGCTCTAGACACTATATGTCCAAATGCTTGTGGACATATTGCAGACACATCAAATAAGTGTGCCTTTTCTAAACTGTCACCCCGATTTGACAATCAGACAGTTGCTAACAAAACAATGGGCACACTTGGACACAAAGTCCTTAAGCTCCATAAGGACATGGTGTTTCATAGTTAACTCGAGGTGTCCTGCACAAAGCCTTGCCTCTGACCCAAAACCCTATTGAACCTCTTTCGGATATACTGGAACCCAGATTGCACCCCGGACCTCCTCATGATCATTGGTGCATAAACTTACTAATACTATTGTACAACATTTCTTGCCCCCAAATCTCTCAAAAAGTCTTTCTAAAGGCTTTAAAGGCAGTTCTTATAGTAAAAAAGGATGTTCACTAAGCATATGTAATAGGTAGGTGCCCCAAAAATGAGTGAAAACATGAAAGAAATAATAAGTAAATGTAACATAACCAAACTATCTCTTTTTTCCTTCTTTTTAACCAATTTCAGTTTATATAAGCTTTTCTACAATGCGCCTTTATAACTTATTACAATTCAAGTCTCATATTAAAATGCCCCAAAAGGGAAAGATAGAATAATCTTACTATCCTACACAGACAAATTAGCTGAGTAGAGCAACAGTCATTAATGGTTTATTTCTCTTTCTGAACTACCGCACAACTAAGACAATCCTACTTTCTAAAAGAACTCAAGCTTCTTTTTTTTCGATTTATATTTAAACAAAACAGACATCTTTAAAGGTCAGCCACACATCAGTAACACCTCTATACTTTTAGCATGCTGCTAGTCTCGAATGCCGGCTAAAGTTTAAGGGTTCAAGTTTATTACCATGTGGATAAAGAGTGCTTAGTCTTCTATATAAGATGACATTCCTGCCTAGTGCAAAAATATGAGTATGTGTGGTCATAATGCTGGATAGTGTTGGAAGTCATAGCACAGTGGTTAAGGTGTTGAAATGCTAATTGGAAGATGCTGGGCCCCTGGACCCCGATTGCTCAGTTGTTTTAAACACGTAAGTTGGTCTAAATAAGGGCGTCTGTCTAATGCCATAAATGCAAATGTGTGACTTAGCATAATAATTTATAAACGTAAAAATATTCGTATAACACGGCGTGTCATATCAGACGAAATAGCCTTTATTTTGGTTGAATTTAGGGTCATTCATGTTACATAATCCCCCTCGGAGCAAAGAGACTGAAGGGCCTCACTTAAGGGCCAAAAATTGGCAGTTTGGCAGTGCTATTACTTAACCCCGATCAAACCCAGAACTTTAAACATTTCATTGAACATCCAGTGGAAATTTTATTTCCACACCAAATTTCCTGACTGTCTTCTACTGTGTCCACTGTGTCTTTCCCTCAAACTTATGAATTAGCATCTTTTTCCTTTAGTCTATTTTTTAATCATCGTCTTATGCTTTTTTTATACCGCACTGACCCTCTCATTCGGAATTTTTTATTGTTAGTGCCTGACCTTGTGAAAAAAGCTTGAGGACAAAGTGTATTTGATCTAGATTACAGCAATACACGCTGGACAAGACGATCTGCCAAATGGCATAAATTTGAATGTAAATCGACCCGTTATCATTGAACTCCTCTGCCTAAACAACAGGCATTCACATCATCCGGAACGGTATTGTATTCCTTTTTTATTATCCTCACAGGCCACCGTAATATCTGTACAGAGATGTTTATTTAGCGTTTATGAAAGGAATCTTTAGTGGCACATGAATCAGTGACTTCTTTATGTCTAATTAATTTCAAGACAAAGAAGCAATAGAGGCTGATGAAGGAACAGCTGTTTACAGCTGATTGAATGCAAGAACAAGAATTCATTTGTTTTACAGTTTTAACGTACTTGCCAACACCGTGCATGCAATTCTAAATAGATAAAAATTACAAATGTGTCATACTGTACAGTAATAGAATAAAAATCAATTTCTGGGGTCCAGGAGGAAGAATACAGATGTGAGATGTGCATACTGAAAAGGCAGCATGGTGGCTCGAGATGTGCATACAAGGCAGCATGATGGCTCAGTGTTGCCTTACAGAAAGAAGGTCCAGGGTTCGATTCCCGGTTAGGGGACTTTACGTATGGAGTTTGTGTGTTCTCCCTGTACTCCGTTTGGTTGATTGGTGATTCTAAATTGCCCATGTGAGTTTATGTGGCCCTGTGATGGACTGGCGACCTTTTCAGGGTGTACCCCTCCTGCCTTTCGCCCTTTTAGACACGGCTGGGATAGACTCCAGCAGATCCCTGTGACCCCGAATTAGGGAATAAGCGGTATAAAAGATGAATGAATAAATAAATGAATGAATTAATATTTATACCAATAATAAAGCCTAAACCCGCATTAAATTTGACTTTTACATCACATCACTGTAACTGCTGATTTTTCTTTTTCAACAGCATGTTATGTTATCTTTTATTCTTTAGCTCAGTGCTGCTTTTTTAGATTGGATGACAAAACACGCAGGTTGTTATTATTTAATCTAAGACATCGGGTTAACAAGCAGGCTTCAATTTGTCAGTATAGACCGTTTTCTTCCAACATTGAAGCTTTGTGAAGCTGAGCAGGAAAACAGATTGTGCTGCTACCTGGTGTACAGCTCTTTTCCATCATTGTATACAGTCTATAGATCATTTCTCATCCCCCTATTTTGTCTGGGATAGGTCTCACCCCAACTAATCAATTTAGCAGCATGAAAACCACTGGAATTTTTTTTTACTGGCACAGAGAATCAATGAGTCTACTGACTGAGTGAAAGATCTCAGGTAATCATTTTCTATCCATCAGCACTGCATAAACCGTACAGCTGTAAGCTTCTTAAAGCTATTGTAAAAAATGATTTTGGATTTAAAAATAAATGGGTTTTTATCTTCCTAGAAAAAAAAATTAAGTAAAGTATTTAACTTCAAAAAAAAAATCTGCATTTAAAGGTGCAGTGTATCTTGGAAAATGCTAAATGTAGCCTGATTGCCAGAAGCCTCGTCGCCCATGCCTTCTGAACGCATTAATGCGCACACACTAGACCAGGGGTGTCCAAACTCGGTCCCGGAGTGCAGGTGTCCTGCAGAGCTTAGCTCCAACTCTAATCAAACACACCTGAACCAACTAATCAAGATCATGCCAGGTATACCGAAAAGACCCTCCAGGACAGAGTTCGGACACGATCTGCGACAACATTATAACAATACATTATGTGTCATTCAACAATGAGTAAACTTTATAGTATAGTTAATAACAGTACTAAAATATCAAACATAATAATAGTACCCGATTACACACTGCTGCTGATGTGCCCCTACATCTTAAACCCCTAATAAAGCTATCAACTTGTAAACACACACAACATTTAAAGCGTCATTGAAATATTCTGCAACTTACCTACCAGTCTTACTAGTAAAGTACCTTTAAATGTATTCATGACCTCCAATCCATTCTTTCCGAACCACACTGGCTTCACTCAACCTAAAAATTGCCCTGAGTGCAAGTAATTAATGATAGGAAATAGTTTAAACCCCTGACACTTTAAAGTATTATGGAAAAAAAATCTTTTAGGAAATATAACATCATAAAAAGGAGAAACTAGAGCAGCTAATAAAAGTCATAAAATATTTAAAGGAATCAGATAGAAAAGGCTACATAACCAAACTATCTAGCATTATAAATTAATTCCTTTAACCAGTCTGTCACCCCTACACATTATATAAGCCACTCTATGATACGCCTTTATACCAAATCACTATTCAGGTCTTAAATTTGAATGGTCAAAAAGCAAGATAAATAATCAGTCTCTCGCTCATAATCAGGCTCTCGATAATGCACACTTTTTGACCAATATATAATTACACCTAACACGTTATATGCTGTAAATACTTGTACATTGATCTCTATGCACATACTGACATTGTTTTATTTATTAATGTCTGTACTTACATATTTATCTGCACTGGTTCATTTGCACAGTTCAACTATTTGCATTTCTGGTAGACGCTAAACAGCATTTTGTTTTTATGGAGTTGCACCTTGCAATGACAATTAAATTATATCTGTCTGTCTGTCTGTCTGTCTGTCTGTCTGTCTGTCTGTCTATCTATCTATCTATCTATCTATCTATCTATCTATCTCCAAGTTCATTTCAAATCCTATTGGTTTAAAATCTACAATAGTTAAATCCCTTGACACTTTAAAGTATCATAGGAAAAAAGTTACACCGCAGCTACACAGATACTGATGATGAAATACACTTAATAAAAACAAATCCCTGCATGATCTGTACAGTTACAAGTGTAATAAGTGCCACATGCTCCCCCACTTTGGGCAGATGCCAGAGTGCAGTAAAAACACGATTTACCATCAAGTCTTGCCATATTAATAATGTTAATAGGTGTAGAGAATATATTATTTTTATGACTTCTCCATAGAAAGTGATTAAAAGAGCATGCTAGTAGTACAGTAAAGCAGAAATCCTATCTAATAAACCTGGGAAGAACGAACAAATCTGATTGGTTAATTCTCACCTTAGAGGATGGTCGGCAATAAGGCGTGATTAAACAATATAAATGACGCTCGGTTGATTGCGATCATTAATGAGCATCGTTAAAAAGCAATTATTGGGAAAAATGATATTATTTGATGCATATTGGTAGAATAATCGCCTGTGCTGTTCTGTATGTGAATAAACATTTGGAATAAAGTTTACATTTACAGTATATGGCAGACACTCTTATCCAGAACAACTTACATTTATCTCTTTTGTACAACTGAGCAATTGGGGGTTAAATTGGTGGTCCGGGAAAGTGAACCCCCGAACTTCAAATTTGCAGTCCAACACCTTAACCACTGGGCTACCACTTTCCACTATATAATATTTCAGGTAATTCCACAGAAATGTTACCTTTCTGCAAAGAAACACAAGGACTCACCATGTCCAGATAAAATGCTAATCAATCAGGTAATTGAGAAGGTGATTGTTCACACACACACACACACACACACACAGTCTATCAACCCTCTTTCTGTGATTATATCTTGAGAATGCTGCGCTTCAAAGAAACCTCAATGTTGGCAGCCACGCCAGTGTAGCAGTCCACAATGAATGTAAATTAATTAATTACTGCAGGAGGACTGAACAAGATTAAAAGGCAACATTATTGCCCCAGGAGGCTGATACTGACTTGATAGTTTGGCAGAAACAGAAAGGGGGTTTGCATAGCAGTTTATAACTGAAGAGTCATCCTCTATTTAAAGGCAAGTTGAGTGACATTTGGGTGAACTTTGCAGGGCAGCAGAAGTGATGTACTAATGAATGTCATTCTGAACATGCTGGGCCATGGCATTTGACTGCTCTCTTTAGCTGAGATGGATACGGCACCCGGCTCCACAAACCTCTCAGTTCTAATCAATTTTTATCCTGGAATACGGAGCCAAATTAAAGCCTGGATTTCCCTTTTTGGCCACATTGGAAATAAATATGATGGCTAGTCACATGGTACATATGCCCCTGATAGCCTGGAGTGCTTATAATAGGAATTGGAAAAGTAATACCATTTTTTTATTGGTCTCCTGTGGCCATATTTTAACATAATCACTATTCTCTAGTCAATAATTTAAAAACCAAAAGGATTTTTTAAAGAAGTGATATTTTGAAATAAATATTTTGTAGACACAGGGCAGCACGGTGGCTTAGTTGTTCACAGCAAAAAGGTTCCTTTGGTGTGAAGTTTGCATGTTCTCCCAGTGCTTGCTTGGGTTCACTCTGGGTTCTATGGTTTTCTTTCACACTCCAAAAACATTGGAAGTTTTTGGAGTGTGAAAGTAAGTTAGATTAATTGGTGATTCAAAATTGCCCATAGTAGTGAGTGTAAATATGTGTGGTGGTTTGTCTGTATATGGCCCTGTGATGTACTGCTCACCTGTCCAGGGTGACCCCTGCCTTTCGCCCAATGACAGCTGGGATAGAGGACTCCAGCAAACCCCCATGACCCTGATTAGAAATAACAGTGGATGAATAGATGTTTATTGTAGACACGCCTTTTTTGTGATGCATTAGTTGAGCTTTAGTGAAATTAGGAAATGTGTATTTACCATATAGGAAGAAACAAGGCTTTCTGAAAGAAAAATGCTTTGGGGTTTTAAATGTACCTTTGATTTTTCCAAAGCTATATTTACTTCTTTATGCAACTTTATTGTTATTACTTCTTAATGGGTGGTGAGAAAAATGACTGAATCCAGTTCCTTTAGGACACTGCTACATTAAACAACGGTGGATATGAGTGCAGACAAAAGTCAATCCACAAACAATATACTAAATACAATACTACACAATAAACTCTACAATGGACTGCTTACTCCCGATGTAATGTACTATGCAGTTTTTTATACTCAATAGCTGCAAAATTACATATTTACTATTTACTGCAAAAAAAAAAACCCCCAAAAGTTTCCCAACCTTTGAGGGGCCACATCATTGTTCCTTTAACAGAAAATTTACACAGGATGGCATGTAATAAATGTATTTATTTTGCTTCCTGTTGCTAGATTAGTTTATTATTGTGTTATTAACATATAGACTAATCAGTATTGCTTTTTAAGAGATATAGAATATTAAAAAATTAAAGATGACAGATGAGACACGCAGCCAATTCTTTGCAGTAAACAAGAAATAGTTACTTGTCCATTTTTGGTTAAATTTACTGCATCCTGAATGAACTTTTCTTCTTCCCGACCATTTGATCATTTTGTTGTTTTATGAGGATTTATTTTGTAGTAGCTCTATCTCTCTTAAAATACAGATATAATACAAACTTATATTTATAGCATTTGGCAGACACTCTTATCCAGTGAGCAATTGGGGGTTAAGGGCCTTGCTCAGGGGCCCAGTAGTGGTGGCTTGGTGGAGCTGGGAAGTGAACCCACAATCTTTGGATTGGTAAACCAACACCTTAACCATGAGCCACCACTTTATTTAAAATTACATTTTTAAAATGTCTCTCACCTCACCAGAATTCTAACTTTCTTATTTTGCCAAACTCGTACTAATTCCACTGACATTTTCCGCAAAGTTTTGTTTAGCCTGTTTAGCCTTACCGAATGCTCATATTCCTGTGTTTCTTTTTCTGTGTATTGATGTTTGCCTGTTTATCCACCCTGCTTGATTCCTGCTGCTGCACTGACCCTGTGTCTGTTGTATTGGAATAAAAGATAAATTGTTTTCCCTGCACTGTATGCTAATAAAGCTGTATATGGATCCCAACCTGGAGGCTTCTGACTCTGGAATTGTTTAGAGGACCGGTAAAAATGTCAGTGTGGGCCGTTGTTTAGAGACCCCCTATTTAAAAATAGAACACACAACAGTATATAATAGGCTATAAACACACTAAACAATACAGTCTTCAATGGATGATACACAAGACTAGACAGTGACTTACCTATACACTAAACTATACACACACTATAAATTAGGCAACACAATGACTGCACAATACATAACGGACATTACAACAGACCATAAACAGACTTTACAGTAGATCAGGGGTCAGCAACCCGCGGCTCCTTTTGGCTTTGGAAACAAAGAAATGAAAATAAATATTTATTTTAGGTCATTAGTTTATTAATAATTGAAGAAATTGAAATAATAAAATTGAAGACTATGGGGATTCTTGTTACATTAAAATAAAAAGTGTTTAATATTTTGTCATATGTTATATGCATCACAACCCCTGATATGCAACACCACCGGCAGGAGAAACATGGAAATCCTGACATGCACATGAAACTGTCTGCATATGAAGTCCTTTAATCTTCGGATCCACATACATATATGAGCAGGTCTTCTCCAATATCAACTATTTAAAAAACAAAGATTGTTCACGCCTCACAGATGAAAGCTTACAATCCTGTGTGAAAATGAAGGTAACGTCTTTTAGCCCTGATGTGGAGATGCTGTGCTTTGAGGTTCAGGAGCAAAAATCACATTAACCAAGTAAGATAAATATTTAAATTGGTTATTATTTTTCTAATAAATATTTTATTCTTTAAAATAATTCTTTTTACTTTAAGGTTGACGGCTCGTGCTCCGGTGCACACGATAAAAAGATGGTGGCACACGGGAGCGGACTAAATTTTGGTTTGCTGCAGGTGGATTATTTAAATATGAGGATAATTCAAATAAATGAGAAAATTTTATGAGAAAGTTTACTTCATCCCAGTGTTTTTTGGAGTTTAAAATATCTTTTGTTGCATGCAAACATAAAATGATTAAGTTTAGGTCTTTCTCAATGAAATAATTGACCTACACCAATCTGGATTTACTAACAAAGACCAAAGATGTTTTTATCCCCTATTATAAAGATTGCATCTATGCTAGGAGTGGCTAACAACTAAGTTTGCCCCGAGCACAAGCAGCTATTTTGTTTACTTTTAATACGTGTAAAGGGACATAGAATGATTCTGGCTTTGACAGCCTGAACAGCTTCACTAAGGCAGCTTAATGCAGCAATGCGTGGCAATTGTGCATAATTTGCGCATTATTAGCATATGGCTAAGTTAGCTGTAACATGGATGTCTAAAAAGTGTGCATGTGGTTTATAGTTGCTTATAGAAGGCAGTGACTGAAACCCCACAGTATGCCATTGGACTAAACACAACACCAATATGAAAATAAACTAAATATAAACACAACACTATAATAAACGAAACCATGAGCTAGATTCAATACACACAACAATACACAATGCTATCCAATAGACTACACAACAGTTCTACTGATCTGCTGTCAAATTCTCAAACCTGATTGATTGGATGGTATTGATTAATTGTCTATAATAGCAGCTCTAAAATCAGTTTTAGTTATAATCAATTTTATTATTATTATTTTTATTTTATATTATGATTGGGTGTGAAAATAGGAACTTTTAGTACAAATGGACCAAAAATGTTTCATTCTTTACTTAAAAACTGAATAAATAAAGACAGATTTATGTCAAGTTATTGCGTTACATATAATGGCCACACGGAAAACATGACAAAAGCACGAGCACATTTTTTTACAAATAGGGCTATTAATTGGGTTGAAGGACCTCATTACATGGGTGGGTAGGCCATCAAACTTTTTCTACTCATTGGCAAAGAGTGAAAAAAAAAACAACAATTACTTTCTTCAGCTTAATCACACTTTTTATACATCGTTTAATCAAAAGCTCTCAACTTTTCCCCATTCCTTTCCAGTGCTCTATTTACCGTAACACATAGAGGCAAAGAACCCAAGATTAAATAAAGACAAAAATGCTATTACATCTGCTGGAGAATCCTCTTTCTTACAGAACATCCACTTACTTTGAGCTATTATACAGGGAGTAAACCGTTTCCCTGTTGAAGCAGGAGTTTTCTAGTTAAACTTTCATATACAGGATTGACCATGAAAACATTTCCAACATTAGGTATTTTTGTTTTTTAGATTTTACATCCTAACATGTACAGATTTCATGGTCCTACCGATATGGACAGTGCAGTACTAAGTAAAACGAGACATTGTCCCCTCAGGACCGTAGTGATACATAAAACACACAGCTTTGTGCAAACAGAAACAGTGCAAGACAAACAACACTGCGGAAGGGAGACTGTGCAAACTAAATTCTTAACCCAAGGCAGTAGTTAATATAAAAAACAAATAGAAAAATACTAATTAAAAATTAGAATAATGGTCTTAAATGCAGCATGGTGGCTTAGTGGTTAGCATGGTTGCCTCACAACAAGAAGGCTTGGGTTCGATTCCTGGGCAGGGCTCATTTCTGTGTGAAGTTTGCATGTTCTCCCTGTGCTTGTGTGGGTTTACTCTGGGTTCTCCGGTTTCCTCCCAAAACATATGTATATTTAGTTAATTGGTGATTCTAAATTGCCCATAGGAGTGAGTGTGTGTGTGTGGCCCTGTGATGGACCGGTGACCTGTACAGGGTGTAACCCTCCTGGCTTTCCCCCTTTCAGAGACAGCTGGGATAGATTCCAGCAGATCCCCGTGAACCAGAATTAGGGAATAAATAAATAGTTTTAAATGCATTGCGAATTGCAACAAAATTTTTGTTTATAAAATAACAAACACCGAACTCAAAGCTTATAAATTTATATATATTGCATAATCAATGCAGGTTGGAAACAAACATAAAATCTTTTATATCATATACAGCATTTGGTCTTAATCCAGAGCAACTTACATTTCTCTCATTTATACAACTGAGCAACTACAGGTTAAGGGCTTTGCTCAGGGCCAACAGTGGTAGCTTGGTGGAGCTGGGAATCAAACCCACAATCTTCGGTTTGGTAGGCCAACACCTTAACCATGAGCCACCACCTCCATGTATAGTCATGTTTTCTGATAAAATTTCTGATGCAGGTCTAAAAAATGAGGGCTGTATGTAATTTGTCTTTTATTTAGATTAGTTTTATGCTTTTTTTTTTATCTCTTTAACCCATTATTTCTTTTTTTTAAGGAATTTTAATACTGTTAAATTTTCTTCCCTAATCTTATATTTTTTGGCGTATTGGTGTAATTCTGTTGCTTTTTTTGTGGAAATTTGTATGTGCATATAAAATAAGTCTTTTGCAGTTTTGCCTACCAAATACAGTTTAAAAAAGAAAAAAAAAACTTAAATATGCATAGCTTCTTTCGGATGCATCTTGGAACAATATATCTTCATAGTTAATTATATGTAAATATGATAGCATTATTCATTTTATCTGGTTCTTTGTTCATAACTTTCTATGTCCAAACTTTTTAACGCATAAAAATAATGTCACGTATTGACCCATATTTTAAAATTATGCACCATTAACCCAGAACGGCTGTGGCTATGAACACACACTAATCACTGCCTTTCAGTCACTATAAATGTCTGGGTCTGTGCCATCAACCTTCTGCTTTATGTCTATATATAATGTTTTTTATGATTTTTTCATCTACATGAGTAAATACCCAATCGTTTATTGCAGCTACAGAGTCATACAAGGTTCTCGACAGATGAGTAAAAGATGTCTGCTTATATTAACTAGAGACCAACAGGCCCCTTTCATTTGGCTGTCCGAGGACATCTTGTATAATTATAGCCTAGCAGTCTCTCACTCGCAAACACTACACATGCATTGATCTCACAGTCACCAGTGTTCTCTAGATTTTTAGATAAAGCTCTATAAAGCTAGACAGTACAGTACTGTCAATAGTAAGGAATTAAGCAGCAGCAAGTAGGTTTGTCTTTGTATACATAAAATTAAACATTTTCACTTAAACTTTACACTTTTCTGTACAGCTGAAATCATTAGAAGGTAAATGCACCCAATATTCTGTACATTTCTGTATTAATCAATATTCACATTTCACTTCATCTCACTGCCACAGCCTGGGTTCCTTTCCCAGACAGGGACCCAACCTAGACACTAAGGGGTTAATTCTCATTGTCAGGCCCTAGCCTTGATAAAATAACAGGGTTGCATCGGAAAAGGGCATCCGGCTTAAAATCCTGCTTTAAAGTCCATTACAGGGCCACACACACACACACACACACACTCACTCCTATGGGCAATTTCAATCACGCTAACATACATGTTTTTGGACTGCGGGAGGAAACCGGAGTACCAAGCAAACCGGAGCCAGAAAGCATGGGGAGAACATGCAAACTCCACACAGAAGGACCCCTGTGAGGCAACCATGAAGCCACCGTGCTGTCCTACATTTCAAATTATGTATTGAAATTATTATAAAGATAATATATACACTTAATTAGAAAAAAGCAAGTAAAACATAAATCTGCTATCTCTGAAAAAATCACAGAATATTTTATTCAGGGTTTCATGATGTGAGTCACAGTGCAGTCTCTGTTCCAGCTTTGATCACAAACTCTATTCCAAAACATTATTTATTTCACCTGTGTTCAAAGAATTTTCATCAGCTTTGTGATAAGACATTTTAATTTTTTTTTTTTTTTTTAACTAAAATGTCAACTTGTCAGCTACTGGGATGCGGTGAGTTTATTGTGTTGTTGCTGAAAAAGCTGCCCAAAGAGGATAATCTACCTTAAGATCCAAAAAAACAAACAAAGATCAAGGAAGTCTTTTTAGTAAAAGCAGATTAGATTTTGCTCTGTAGGAGCTCGAACTTTAAATCAAACATAAAAATTGTTTTACAATTTGGAATGTAATTAACTTAGCAGAAAATAGCAGCTAATAATAAATTACTTACTTATCCACACTTTCTACTTTGTTTTTTGACTTTAAAGACCAAATGTAACACCAGCTCTATTTATAATTAGGGTTGCACTGCTATGGGAATGAGGTTTCACATAATTTTTATATAGGAAGCAATTTGTCCACACTTTTCCTCCTCCAGTTTGTCCCCTCCCCACATACACACTGTCATATACCGAGTAAGATTGATGCCATCCAGTCTAACTAAATGGGATCGAATGTCAATTCTAATCCCTACCAAAGCAATGTCCAAAACTATATAATGTGCAAAATGTATTTTCCAGATGTGGCAGTGACACAAATAGCCCAAGTATGAACATGATGTGTAGATGAAATCTTTTTGCGATGTACACCACTTATTTTCCATGTTGCCAACTCTTTTAGGAAAAATATAGCACAAACAATTGCTTCCTGATTAACACCATAATTTCTACATTAACAGAATAAAGCAGGTTGTGTTAAAACTGGGACATACAATAGTGAGCAGTGACATTCATTCATTTCTGTTCATAGCATTTGGTAGACACCCTTATCCAGAGCGACTTACATTTATCTCTTTTTTATACAACTGCACAATCAAGGGTCTTGCTCAAGGGCCCAACTGTGGCAGCTTGGTTGTGGTGGGACTCAAACCCTGATCTTCCAATTAGCAGTCCAACACCTTAATCAATAACCACTACGCTACCACTTCCAGACAATAATACGTCATTAGAGCAGTAATTAGTTGTTGTAAACAATGGTGAACAGTGATTTAGCATTGAGAAACACAGGATCGGTACATGTGGATGTGGTAGCGCAGTGGATAAAGTGTTGGACTGATAATTGGAGGATTTCGGGTTCGATTCCAAGCACCACCAAGTTGCCACAGCTGGGCCTCTGAGCATAGCCCTTGACCCACAAATACTCAGTTGTATAAACAGGATAGATGTAAGTTGCTATGGATAAAGGCATCCCCCAAATACCTTAAATGAATGGTCTTTTGGAATGAGTGGGAACAACTGAGAGCTGTGATTGGTCATTGGCAAGACTGTTTAGCTGTGAATAACCATTGAAAAAAACATTGTGAGCATTTACGGCGTTTAGCAGACGCCCTTATCCAGAGCAACTTACATTTATCTCTTTTATACAACTAATCGATTGGTGGATAAGGGCCTTGTTTAGGGGCCCAGCAGTGGTAATTTGGTGATGCTGAGAATCGAACCCTGATATTCCAATTAGCAGTCCAACACCTTATCCACTGCGCAGTGACTGTGGGACAGTTTTTAGATGCTATAGAAGCTCGTGTTGTCTGTGAAAGGTCACGGGGCCAATGTCCAATGTTATTGCTGATCGTCTCAAACATAGTCAATAACTTCTGTTTAAAAATGTTGCTAGAATTAGCATTAGGTTTGTTAGTCACTAAATCACAAGACCTGCAACATTGGCAGTTTAAATAGCCCCTCAAAAATAGTTTAATTATAAAAAAAGTGTAAAAGTGACATTTTTTAGTAATATCAAGTGACCGGTTAACAAGAGAATAGCAAATAAAAGGTTGGCATTCATCTAACATCTGTTGCTCAGTTCAGCCCCATAAACTCTACTGCATCTATTCAAAAATTCAACACTGATCCTGCTTAAATAACATAAAGCTAGACAGCGTAGTATTAGTCCACAGCCATTTCATGCCTCACTATTGTAATCCAGCAATGTCATTCAGGACATTGAGGAACTCTTCAGGGGGGAGGTATTGACATTTAGAGAATCCGAGATCATTGGCAACTAAATGGATGCTTGAAATTCTCTTTATCATGAGTGTTGCATCTGCATAAATCTGATTCAGCCTTGGCAGTATTATTGACCAAACAATTACACCATAATCGTTTGATGGCAGTTTGCCGCTGGATACTACCGCTCTGCTGTGACACATTGCACTCCCAGACCTCCACATTTACTAAAACACCACACATGTTCAAATTGATACTACACTAATAGGTTGTCCATTAGATTTGCTTTAAAAAAAAAAGTGGTAATGACTAAAGATACAATGGGGCTCGATTGAGTGAACAAACACACCTTATTGATTTGCGCCTTTTTGCCCAGCCCATGACTATATAATGTCACCATTCTTGTGCGACGTACATGCATGAAGCCTTTTAAAAAACCAGGCTTTAAAAAGCCGAGCGCACCGAGTAGGTTGTTCAATCTGCACTAAAAGACCACCTAGACAATAACCAGTTATAAAAGATGAGTAAAGAAGCTCGTAATGAGACCGAAAGGGCAGAAGGACACGATCTTTAGCACTGCATTATGCATTAAAACAGCACAGGTGGCAAAATGGATGAGAAGAAGCAGCTGGGAATTTCTACAGTCTTGTAGTCGACTCCCACTGCCAACAGATGTTTCTCATGCTCGACATTTGTCTCCCTGCTTTGTTTTAAATGGCAGGGAGCCTTTGGCGGAAAAAAACCCAACAACAACTCTCAGCCGGAGCAATCGCATAGCTTTTAAAGCGTTTGTGTTGAATACGAGAGTAGAGGAAGTGACGTTGTGAGATGAAACAGCAGCTGCCCTTTTATTTATCAGCGAGCAGTTACCAAAATGACCCTGAAATAAACTCTGCACCACAATGTAATTAGGACAAAATAATGAGGTTTGAAAGTCTCATATATTTTGGACAACATGACCTAATCATCAGAGACAGTATACAGGACATAGATCAGCTTTGCTACGTCTCTCTTTAAAAAGGGTTTGTCAAACTCTGAGCTGATTTACAAAGATGTTTAGCTAATTTAATATGGCAGGGCAGTTTAATAGCGTAGTCAAATAACAGGCAAACGTTGGTTATACAATAATCCACGGAAAACCGAGCAAACAAAAGCCAGGAAAGCAGATAACATGAAAGAACACTTAGTATGTCTCATAGCATACTTCGCAACGTGTGAGTCCTAGCAGCGAGCTAAAGTAGCTAGCAGTACCAGAAGAGATACCGGAAGTGGAAGGCGGAGGATAGAATTCCAATGACAATGACCTCTGGTGGTGCGACGACTGAGTCTTCTGCTACATAGATATATATTGATAGACATCAGATAAAAACTGGATTTTAAGGTTCCATTAGAAACTTTTTACAATTTTTTACAAATTTTACAAGTAATATTTTTGTTCATTTGCCTTTATTGAACTGATAGGACAGAGATTAATTAGGAGCGATAGAGAGGGGGGGGTTGGACCCCAGCCAGAATCGAGCCTGGGTTGCCGTAGCTCAACAGCACATATGGATTTCAGCGCCGTAGCCCACTACATTACGGCACTGCCCGTTTTTTGTACAATTTACTACAGATCGTAGAGTTGTAATGCATTAATAGCATAAAAACATATTATTTTTCAGAATGCCTGCTATAAGGCGTATAGGCACTCCTAACATATAAATCCAGTGGCGCCGATAGCAATTTTGGGCCCTATGAAAGAATATGATGTTGGGCCCCCTACCACACTCACTCCATACTGTTACTACTAATAAAACAGATCTTTGGGGGCCCCCAAAAATGTGTGGGTGAATCATCCTTATGAGCGTTTATAAGATGTCCACAGTCCTCATGGATCATGGGAATCACACACAGATTACATAAACTAGTGATTTTGGTACAAATAAAGCTGGGTATCTATAGCATGACATCTTTATTCGCACCAAGCTATGACGCATCATGGTGCAGAGAGCCGTGACTCTGTTCATATTGAGATATGATGCAGAGGAGTTAATGCACCAGCTGGCTGCACCACACCGACGCATGAGCACACAGTACCTCATATGCATACATCACACTGCGCATAATGTACCCCATCCACCTGGAAGACTATGCTCATATGTGAGAGCATCTGCACTATAACCCTATTAATTATAAGAAGCCATCACAAAAGGAAAGAATCCATTTCAGTTCTGACAGCTCGGATTTTGGCACAGCGCACAGACACGACGTCCACCTATGTCCTCATAGTAATTCCGTGTGCCACACTGAAAATGCTGAAAAAGACTGGATATTTAACATGTAAGCGAGGAGAGTGAAAATCTGCATTTGCATATTTAATAATAACTGTAGTTTGCAGTCTGTCATGATTTATGGTGTAAATACTGCTCGGGACATACACAGATTTAAGAGAGTGCCAGACAGACAGAGACAGGCAGGCTGGGGACTGAAGACTTACTCCATGATAGTTACAGAGCTTTAGAAGTCGAGGCGATCCACACACACACACACACACACACACAAAAACACACATCTAGGGATTTAGACAGAAGAATTGTGTCTCATGTCTGTCATGGTCTACATTTGAATTTTTCAATTTATGAAGGTAACCGAGGTTGGATCTGTCTCACTGCACTGCTAGGTTTTTCACTACGGTGACAGGTTTAAAAAATGGCATCGTCTTCTTTCTTTGAAACATGTCTTGTATCACATGCACGTGAAACTGGTGACAGAATGTTAGAAGGCTGTAAAGTCAAAGTCTGCAAAGTCGCATTTAGAATTCCAAGCAGTGTTTCTACAGTTTGGGTGCCACTTGTGTACATTTACAAATGTGAAAGACGTTTACTGCAGGGCAGCACGCTGGCGTAGTGGTTAGCATTCCCGGTTCGATTCCTGGGCAGCACCCTTTCTGTATGAAGTTTGCATCTTCTCCCCGTGCTTGCGTACTCCAATTTCTACCCACACTCCTCGAACATGTATGTTAGGTTATTTGGTGATTTTTACTTGTCCGTAGGAGTGAGTGTGTGGCCCAGTGATGGACTGGCGATCTGTTTAGTTTGTACCCCTCCTGCCTTTCACCCTTTCAGAGACGGCTGGGATAGACTCCAGCAGAACCCTGTGAGCCTGATTTAGGGAATAAGTGGGTTTTAGGGGGCAGGGTGGCTCAAATGGTTAAGGTGCTGAGTTGTTAATCTGAAGACCAGAAACACCTGGGTTCAAGCCCCACCTCCGGCAAGTCAACCACTGTTGGGTCCTTGAGCAAGACCCTTAACCCCTCCTGCTCCAGGGGCGCTGTATCATAGCTGACCCTGCGCTCTGACCCCAACTTACTAAGATGGGATATGCGAAAAAATGCATTTCATTGGCTCTGTACACGTACCTTACACAATGACAATGAATTGAATATACTTATACTAATATACTTTTAGAAGATGAATGAATGAATAAATGTTTACTGCAGATTCTTTACTACATTTGCACATAATCTTCAGCACAAACCTCTCTTCCTGTTCCAGCTCAATGCAGTTTACCTTGAAATATTTCCAATGCATCAAAAAACATATTAATCATTAATATCTTATCTATATCTTATGTATTTTTCCTTATATTTTATTCGCATTCCATTTTTTGGATTTAAGACATATTCCTACATTTCCTGTAGGTGGCATTTACACTGCAGATCAAGAAGCCTAATTCCAATTTTTTTCTGAAGACATCTTCAGGTTTTGTTTACATCTTCTTTTAAAACTGACCCGTATTCGATACCTGCATTTACACTATACACAGCATGTAAAGGTACCGCCTGGAAAGGGAAATATTAAAAAAAGTTATCAATTGATTTGCATTTAAATGTAATGGAGTTCTAGTCAAACTCGAGGTGGAATTCATATGCGGTTGTTTCATAAAATAATTCCAGAGATAAACAATCCAAAACAATAGGCAAAAAGCAGAAACGTGGTCACCGAAAAATGGGGTTAAACACACAGGAAAAACAGTCCGAACAGTAAACAGGCAAAAAATGGTACTCCAAACGTGGTAGTGTGTGTGTGGTGCTTATATAGTCCATAACCCAGAAGTAGAATTAGCATGAACAATTAGTATTCTGGTAAGGGCTCCCTCTGGTGGCATGGCATTACATTAAAATAAGTTAAATAAGTATTTCACCCCTTCTCAAAACATGACGTAATACTTGGCAAAACCCTTGTTGGCAATTGCAGAGGTCAGATGTTTCTTGTAGTTGGCAACCAGGTTTGCACACATCTCAAAAGGGATTCTGTTCACGTCTCTTTTTTGGCAACTCGAACCTTCAGCATTTTCTATGGGATTGAGGTCTGGAGACATCACTCCAGGACCTTAATGTGCTTCTTCCTAAGTAGTTCCTTCGTTGCACTGGCTGTATGTTTTGGGTCATTGAGATGTTGGAAAACTCATCCGTGACCTATTTTCAATGTCCTGGCTGAGGAAAAGAGGTTCTCACCCAAGTTTTGATGGTACATGACCCCGTCCATCGTCAGATTGGTGTGTTTTTCGGGATGTTTTTGTGGCTAATCTGTCTCTCACTGTTAGAATAAACCGACGATTAAAATTATAAACTGATCATTTCTTTGTCAGTAAACAAACATACAAATTTAGCAGGGGATCCAATAATATTTTCCATCACTGTACTCCGTAATGCCAATAGCAGGGGTGCTAGTTAACCACAATTCAGTGCATTTTCAGATCTGCTACTTGTTTAAGATTAATATTAAGATGTAGTCAGCAGGCACAGCTTAAAAAAAAGAAGAAAGGTAATGTTGCCTTAAATAGTTCAATCCTTGGTTTCATAAACTTTATAATTACGGAATAACAAATTAATAAACAACGCCTCATTATATTGGTTAAAACTTTAAATGTCATGTCAAGAGACTACTGGTTGCTGAAAGTATAGTGTAAAAACGTTTTGGACAGTTTGTGGAATAAGATAGTGTGTAGAATAGTGTACGAAATCAAGAAGAAGAAGAAGAGGAAGAAGAAGAAGAACAACAACAACAAAAAAAAAAGACAGCTAGATAGATGGAACACACACAAGAACCAGCTGAACTGATCTGAATACTGTTAGGGCATGGCCTCGTATTCGCTACCCGGGACTCGGCATTCTGCTTCACCATTCAAACAGAAAAAGGTAAGATAGAAAACACACACAATACAATATATATATACCACCTATATATATATTATATATATATATATATAGATATATATATATATCTATATATATATATCTATCTATATCTATATAGATAGATAGATATATATATATAGATATATATATACATATATAGGTGGTAAACTGTCCCTTTTCCTATATCTGGGATTATACTATCAAGTGTACACCTTCCACCTCTTAAATTTAGGTGATATAATTGGACCTTAATGACTAATACTGACTAATAATGCACTTTTAACGCTTGTTGAAGAAACTTCCAGGGTAAAATATACACAGTAAAGCTCGAAGCTATAACTTTAGCAGCAAGGACAATTCAGTATCTTGGGTACGGAACGTCTCAGACAATATTCCTATTTTCTTTCTTTTCATTTAAATCCTATCAATTTTAGCAAATCACACATTTACAAAATACTGCCAAAAGTATTGGGACACCACACCTCACCAGCACACCCACCTAAGTGTGATCACCCAATACGCCTGAACTAGGAGACCCAAACAATGTTTCAGCATGACAATACCCCTGTCTGTGTGTGTTTTCTCTGAGTTTACACACTACATGGACAAGGTATCTATAAGTGTGTCTGTTTCCACAAATTTAGAAGCATGCAGTTGTCTAGAATGTCTTCGTATCTTGTAGCGTTACATTTTTCCTTTAACGGAACCTTGAGACCCAAACATTGTTCCAAACTCCATGAGGACATAATGTGTTCTGGTTGGAGTGAAAGAACTTGAGTGTCCTGCACAGAGCCCTGAGTCAAACCAATGGAACATCTTCAAGATCAACTAGAACCTTGGCTGCACAACAGACCTCCTCACCTGACAGTAGTGTCTGATCAAACTAATATTTTTGCAATTAAATAAACATAAATCCTCACAGTTACGCAACAAAGTCTAGTGCACAGAATTGTGTAGGTTATTATAGGTCCAAAAGTGAGACTATATCTGGTATAGGATGCTCAAAAAACACACACAAATGTAATGAGCATTGTTCCAATCAGGGCCGGCTCTAGGCATGGGCAGGGGTAGGCTGAGCCCACCCAAACATTTGTCTTGGCCACACAATCAAAATTTGGTAAAGACAGAGGTATACAAATATGTGCTTTTGTACAATTTTTGACTTGATAAAAGCAGTTTGAGGTGGTCTCTGTGTTGAGAAGTTTGAAGAAAGTCTTGACTAATCACAACACAAAACCAAACAGTTTCCAATTTTGGATTGGCTGTAAATAATGGCACAGCCTACAATGGCAAGATAGTATATGGGAATTTTCTCTAATCATGTAGGAAACATCATGAGGCTTAAATTGATTAATGGTCTTTCTGAAAATAGCACAGATAGGGTTAAATCCTGTATAGTTGATCAATATGTTGTCTAACCAGATTTCCTGATTTTGTGTGTGTGTGTGTGTGTCACACAGGGATTCCTCTGATAAATGAAGGAAACCGGCGAGCTGTTGATAGTCAATAGGCTTTGATCTACTGGTTGCTTTCTGTCAATAAGTGGAAATTCTTTATTGAACAGCCCATATTAACCTTTATCTGAAGGACAAAAGGTCATTAACCCTCGAAGATGCAACCGGTCATGTTTAGTAGCACAATGGTTAAGGTGTTGAACTGCTAACCGGAAGTTTGTGGATTCAATTTCTATCAGCACCAAGTTGCCACTGTTGGGCCCCTCGAGCAAGGCCCTTAACCCCCAATTGCTCAGCTGTATAACTGAGATAAATGGAAGTCGCGCTGGATAAGGGCGTCTGGCAGAAATGTTACAGTAGTGATAGCATTCACTGGAAAATGTCACTTTAAAAGTCATTGGGAAAAAAATGAAGATTTGGCTGTAAGAAAAACTGATCCTGAAATGCTGAAAAAAAGATTAAAAGTTTGAAAGAGACTAAGCAAACACAAGCAGGTGAGATTTACAGTTCCAGTGAAGGACAGATTTAAAAATAGCGACCTTTGGTGGTGGCCTGCGGTGGAGAAGGAGCTAGAAAGTAAATTGATGGGACATTATTCACCGTAAGCTCCATCCCAGCCCTGAATCACTTTGCTAGACCTGACTGAACCTCTGATGCATCAGCAAATAAACACACACACACACACACACACACTTGGATTTGCTCATGTATATACAAACAGGACGTTAATAATAACTCATTTACATAATATATTTTCTAACAGTTTTTTATGAAGGTCATCTTTACGATGTGTTATAAAGCAAAGTTATAGTTAGGAGTTATTATTTTGTTTATTAATACATACCAGTCATTTTCTGTACTTCCTATCCTACACAGGGCACCAGGAGCTTAGGCCCTGGGCACAAGGCATCACTAGATAGGTTGCCAACCCATCCTAGGGCACAGTCACACACTTAAGCGCCATTCACACACTAAACGAGATAAACAGATGCCAATCAGCCTATAACAGGGGTTTGGACTTGGGGGGAGGGGGGGGAAGGATACCAAAGTATCCAGAGAAATCCTGTGAGGCTGAGGCAAACTCCACACCCAGAGCTGAGACAGGATTTAAACCTTTAATCATGGAGACATAAGTGGTAGCGCAGTGGTTAAGGTTTTGGATTGCTAATTGGAAGATCAGGGTTTGATTCCCAGCACCACCAAGTTGCCACTGCTGGGCTCCTGAGCAAGGCCCTCAACCTCCATTTTCTTAGTTATATAGATGAGATAAATGCAAGTTGCTCTGGATAAGGGTGTCTGCCAAATGCCATAAATGTAAATGAGGTATGAGTCAAATATACTAACCTTAACAAAAACAAATCATTTTTTTAATATCAGTCTAAAACATAATGTCCACTTTAATCTAGTAACATTTTTTCTTGTTAGTGTAAATGTCAGGAGTAAAATGTTCTATAGCTCAGACAAATTCATTAAAGTAACATTTAAATTTAAATAAGCAGGCTAATGTTATCGCCCTTATCCAGAGCGACATACGATATTCCTTTTTATACAACTGAGCAATTGGGGGTTAAAGGCCTTGCTCAGGGGCCCAGAAGTGGTGGCTTGGTGGTGCTCTGAATCGAACCCAGGTCCTCAAGTTAATAGTCCAACAACTGAACCACTGCGCAACCACTTTCCCTGGACCAATTATAACATTTTGATTGGCTGAAAATTTCCAGGTCCTCGCCTTCCACAGAATATATAATAATAATACATATAAATACATTTAGACCAATTAATTTAATTATTGACAACAAGCAGAACAAAAATATTTCTGAGGACAATCAAATATTGTACCTTTAACCGTTTACCAAAACATTTTTTTAGTTAATAGGTAAAGCCATTTCAGGATGTAGTGGCTCATGGTTAAGGTGTTGGACTACCAACCCAAAGATTGTAGGTTTAATTCCCAGCTCCACCACTGCTGGGTCCCTACTGCTAAGTTGTATAAAAGAGATAAAGGTATGTCACTCTGGAAAAGGGTGTCTGCCAAATACTGTAAATGTAAACTGATGTTTGAGAATGAATTTAATTGTGTGCTTTTGCTTCTAGCAAGACTTACAGTCACTCGAGCACAGTAAGAGCAACAATCGGCAACAAGTGATGAAAAAAAAGGTTTGTGCCCACCTTGTAAGGTTTCATAACACACACACACAAAAAAAAATAGAAGCAAACTCTGTAAACTCTCGACATGGGCATTTAAGCATATGTGAGCGTAGGAGAGGGCAGCTTATGTCTGTGTAGCAGCATGTAATATGCTCAGCCACCCTCAGTATTGACACGCAGTGGTTATGTACTGATTGCAGGTAATTCAGATGCCAGTCACAGTGTCCCTTTACAGACGAACTGGAGGAGAGCAGTACTTCATTTTCTGCACTACTATGACAATTATGGTGGGCTTCAATTTGAACAGGTGCAAATTAGCTTCAGAGTGGAATTGAACTTTTAGCTCTAAGGCTACATTGATATTAACTCGAGACTGGGGATTCAGGATGATGGGACTAGGAAACAGTGTAATCATTTCAGATTCCTAGGGTCAAGTTTTCAGGACACACCATTTCAGGATAATTTTCAACCTGGGTCAGTAAACTTTAACTTTAACGAGAATGTTTTTATAAACCTGAAAAAACATTGAAACCTTTGACAACAGTTCTTTATGCCTATTTATCCAAGTCAATTCAAATGCATAATTAGTAATCCTATATTCCCTTAATCCACCCAGGAAAAATGGAATTATAAAAAAAAGTATAATAAACGTTCATTCATCTTCTATACCTACTTATTCCCTAATTCGGGGTCACAGGGATCTGCTGGAGTCTATCCCAGCCGCCTCTGAAAGGGCGAAAGGCAGGAGGGGGACACCTTGGACAGGGCGCCAGTCCATCACAGGGCCACACACACACTAATCAACCTACCATACATGTTTTTGGACTGTCAGAGGAAACCAGAGAACCCGGAGTAAACCCACGGAATCGAACCCTGGGACTTCTTGCTGTAATGCAACAGTGCTAACCACTAAGCCATAGGGCTGCCCTGTATAACAAACAGCTTCCTCAAAATAAATACAAAAGCCTTGCATAGTATTTTACAACATTTAAACAATAATTTTACAAAAGCCTAGGGTACTGGATTTGTAAGCAGAATCTACCTAAATGAGCAGAAACCAAAACATCTTCAAAATTATTACATTTTTATACAATTATAAAAACGTCATGGTGTAAATTTTATTTATTTTGCAGCTTTCAGGTGATTTAACAGACATTAAAGTGTTTCTATATTAAAAAATTACGCATCGGAAAGGTTTTGGACAGTCTTTAGGATTGTGCCACTGATACCCCGTTACATAGATAACATTAATGTTCTATTACCTATGTGTTATCATGTAAAAGGTAACAGGAAACTACTTAATTTATATCAAAGGACATTAACATGGCCACAAACATGGCCTCCCTGGTCTCGCCTCATTTTCAGGAACCATTTTTTTTCAATTACATTTACCAGTGTTCAATTAGTATGTTCCGTTTAGAACTGTTTGTGAATATTTTTTTTGTTTTCGGTTTTATTTAGTAAAGCATACGCCAAACCTACTGTTCTGTTCCTGATTATTATTTAACGTACGGTGGCCAACAGAGCTAAACGAGATGGAACTTAAGAAAATGTATGCAATTAGCAAAAACACCAACAAATTAAGAAAACATCATCAGACTCACAACATGTGTTGCGAATCCTTAGAACGCAAACACAAATACAAAAACGTGCTGCAAGATTTCACAACAACACAAAAATGTTTTAAGTGGACCCACAAAAGTGACAAACCCAGCTGGGACCTGCTTCTTGTTTACTGGCTAATTGTATGATTTCTTGTTTTTTTGTATGTTTTTAGCCTTTATAATCTGACGAATTACACAATTAACTGTGAAACGTATGTCAGCTAATTAACTTAATTTAATTTGGGTCCCCATGAATTATTTCCCTTCTGTGTTATTTGCAGCACATTTTTGTATTTGGTCGTGTTGTGAAGATTTGCAGCGTGTTTCTGTGTTTGTTTGCGCGTTGTGAAGATTCGCAGCAAGCGAGTGTGTTGTCAAATTGATTAACATGTTTTCCTAATTTGTTGGTGTTTTTTCCTAATTGCATGTGTTTTTTTTTTGGGTTGCAGTATGTTGCGCTCTTTTGGCCACCATTGCAATGGGCAATTACAGTAAATCCACTTTTGAAGCCTCTGTGTTTATGACAACTTATGCTAATGCTGCATTATATACGGAAACTGAACTCCATTTTTATTGCAAATTGTCATTTACTCTGTGAAAATCACCCACCAGACACCCATTAACTACAATAAAACGCGCAGTTTATCCAACTGCACAATCAAACAATTACTTCTGTCCTATTTGCAAATTTGTAATAAATGAAAGTCTAGTAGAAATGGCATGACAGTCATGACAGTAAATTTGTTTTGAATAAAAAGCCTAGGTTCCTTTTAACAAATGCAAAAGTACGATCCACAACTTGCAACATAAAACAACATCCAGCGAAAATGTGACCATTCTTGAAACGCTTACAGAGTTAATTAAGCGAACATTCCAATAGGTCATGTCAGCAAGATATACGGGAGATATATAGAATCTATAGGGTAGTGTGTGGGGTTGAAAAGCTCTCTGGAGTAAAACTAGTAGACAACAATATTTATTGCTGTGCTGCAAAACTCTCATATCTCCACACATATGCCTTTGCTCAAAGTCCAGGGTTTGCGTGTTACACAAGGGTCTTAAATTTTTAACAGCCTTTGCGTTATTGACTGTATGCCTTTCTTAAGGGGGGATTAACCTTGTGATGCTCGATATTTAAGACCATAAGAAAGAAAAGTAGCTCTTCAGAGACAAATTGTGTGGGCTTAACATGTGATTAATGGTGTTCTGTATTTTTTTACCTTTTGCATAAAGGTAAATACATTATATATCGCCACCCATAAAGACAACGTTCTAGGGGAAGTGGTAGTACAGTGGTCTACTTATTGGAAAATTGGGGTTTGATTTCTAGAGCCACCAAGCTGCCATTGCTGGGCCCCTGAGCAAGATCCATAACACCCAATTGCTCAGTTATTAAATACGTAAGTCGCTCTGGATAAGAGCTACAAATGTAAAAGTACAATCTAGTGCCAAACATTGTGATTTTAAACATCGTTTTCCTGATTTACTCCCTATTTTGCTGTTGGATTAAGCTCCACTCTTCTAGTACCTCTTTCTACAATTTAACTCTAGAATGTGGGATATGTGTTTCTTCAGCTCAGATGAGATCAGGTGCTAACGTCAGTTTTGTGGTAACAGTCTGTGTTCCAGTTCATCCCGAAGGTGTTCAGTGGTGTTAACGTCAGGGCTTTTTGCAGAACATTCACGTTTTTTTTTACTCCAGCTATAAAACACCATGTCTTATTTGGAGCTCAGGGGGTTTGTGCACAGATTCTAGAAAAGTCTTTGGGTTTCTTAGTTTCAGTAAAGGAATAATGTAATGCTACAACATAAAAAGACATTCTAGACAGCGGTGTGCTTCCAGATTTGAGAAGAGGACCCGCATATGGATGCGTTGGCCAGGTTTCTACTATTGACTATTGACAATATAGTGTATTTTTAAAATTAGTACCACCTTTTGGTGGAAATGTGTGATTGCGAAATAAGTTTTAATATTTAAAGCACATTTTAATCATTTTTTTGGTTCACTGGTTTTCCTCCAAATAACAGCTTAGTTATGTTGATGCTTCTTGTCAAAAATGCTGTGTTGGAAGAATAAAGAGGAGGCAATATGTGATTCAGACATACAGTATATGAGCCGGAGGAAGTAATGTAAAATAGATGTCTATAAGCTAGTCATAAGAGAGGGTGGGTTATTAGTTCCACTGCATTTAAGGGTCTAAGAATATGGAACCAATAAATTACAAGATAATCACCATTATAAGGACAACTATGGCATTCCAATAGACCATTCTTGTTCGTACGGCTCTACAGTGTGTGAAAGTGTGCGAAAAAGGGGTAGAGGAGGGAGGAATGGAAAGCGGTATGTGTTTCTGGGGTAGAGAGAAAAGGCACTGGCATGTGACTGGACTAATGGGAAGCTCAGTGGAGCATAAATAGATTCCCTCAGCTTGAAATCCTCTTTGTGCTTGGACTTTCACCTACAGTGAAATTCAATGACTGAGCTCATCTGGCATCCTGTAAAATTTCAACAATACCTGCTCACCACCATGTTCCACCTCTCGAGTGATACACGGTGCAGTAGTAGCAAGCAGTAGTTTTTTACCCAAGCAGAAAAAAAATAATTAAATGCCTGAATAGCAAGTCTCTGTTATTTCAAATTTGAAGCCTATCCATTATATGATGGATATAAGTAACGGAAATACACCCTGGAACATGTTCAGCATCGCTCAACTGCATGATTTCTTACCGTTAAAACAGGTTTTCTGAAGATTTTGTGTGTTTACACGAATAATACGAGAAATGTTTAGAGCCACCAAGCATTGAAAAGACTCCAAAAGCCTTTTGTGGTTTGTTGTTTTGTGGTCAAACACTATGAGCGTCAGCAGCTTCTACCTGACCTGAAATAATCCTTGTCTAAGCGAAAGGGTCACATGCTATGTCATTTTTCTGCAGGTAGAAAACCGTATAGTGGTCCTTTTTAGAAAATGATGCATGATGTGATGCATGCTGTGTTTGTCTCTTTAACAAAACTTTATGTTTAAAAAGTCTTTGGCTTTTCTGTAACACAGGCCATGTTGTCCTTCTCTGCGGGCTTCGGCGAATGATTGGCATTCCAACTGAGTTGCAGGCCATGTGAAATGAATGAGTCACCGAGTGGATTGAAAATTGCAGCTTGATCTGCACAATAATAAAAGATTAAAGCTCCAGTTTTTAATCTTTAGTTCATTCTAATTGTCTGTAGCAGCTTTACTTTACACTTGGCAATGAAGTATACATCTGGCTTTTGTATGCTCTGTTCAGGAAAGGGAAAATAAATCTACAGGGCGCTGGGAATGAGTAATAAAACACAACTGAAATAAAATCAAACAGCCAGACGGCATTTGAAAACTACAGCCACGCTCAGTGAAGCTTTCCAAAGAGATATGCATTAAAAAATAATAAATCAGTTGTATTTGTACAGGATTTTAAAAATGTGCATTGTTTTCTCCAGGTTCTGGTTAGAAGCTGCTGGTAAACCTTTTGATAGACAGCCTCTTAATATACATTTACAGTAATATCAGCAAAGATTAAACATTAAATGTGTATATACTATAAGGACAAAAGTATTGGGACTGACTTTGACTCTAACAGACTATCCATTCGTTGTCTATACCTGCTTATTCCTAATCAGGATCACAGGAATCTTCTGGACTCTATCCCAGCTGTCATTGGGTGAAAGGCAGAGGTCACCCTGGACAGGTCGTCAGTCCATCACACGGCCACATACAAACAAACAACCAGAACACACACAAACACACTCTCTGTCCTATGGGAAATTAAGAATCACCAGTCAATTGAACATACATGTTTTTGGACTGTGAGAGGTAACTGGAGAACCTAGAGTAAACCCATGTAAGCGCAGGGAGAACATGCAAATGCCCTACTGAAAGACCCTGCTGGGTATACAAAAACACATGCATATAAAGGGTCAGGTGTCCTAATTCTTTTGTCAATTTTCTTAGCCCCTTGTGTGTTGTTTTGATCTGTGGAACCTGTTAAATTATCTTTTTAGCCCCAGACTCATTGGCATAGGCTTATTTTCTATGTAGAACATTTACATTTACAGCATTTTGCAGCCACCCTTGTCTTACATTAATCACTTTTCGTCTAAACAATTGGGGGTTGAGTGCTTTTCTCAGGGACCCAACAACTTGGTGGTGCTGAGAATTGAACCCAGATCTTCCAGATATTAGTCCACCACCTTTCCCAAATATATAAAATCGAACATATTTTCTATAACACATATTTTCCAAATGTGATCTAACTGATGAAATGGCAAATACTGATCATTTCAGTGTTTTGGCTGAACCTTGGCTAGGTAA
Source organism: Bagarius yarrelli (assembly GCA_005784505.1). Taxonomy (NCBI): domain Eukaryota; kingdom Metazoa; phylum Chordata; class Actinopteri; order Siluriformes; family Sisoridae; genus Bagarius; species Bagarius yarrelli. The sequence continues at coordinate 3,869,238 of VCAZ01000011.1, forward strand.
CAAAAACATAAACACCCCCTAAGGATTAAATAGTTTATAGGATGACTGGAGAGACCATTAAGATCTCTAATGATCCAAAGGTTAAAGGATACAATCAAGAGACTTTTAAAGATTAAATCTGATCCCTATCCACTTAACCTGACCCCATGCTGATGTGGTGTTCATGTTCTTACCACACTACAGTGTGTTTATCCATCATAATCGCATGCTTTTATATCGCCATCTCTAAAACAAGTCACACACCTGCAGTGCCAGCAGGTTGCTCAGGGTCCCACGCAGAGAGACACACTTCCAGCTGCCACAGAGCTCTCGCCTATCAGACCTTCTGTTAATCCTCACTGTTGGATGTGTATTATAAACACTTATAGCACATGGCTCTTGGAAGCTTGGATCTGTTTGGTTAAAAGGTGATTACATTTCTGTTTCTTTTCAGTTCGGTTTACTGTAATGTCAGAATTCCAATACATTCCTGTTTATATAGTAACAACAAAGTCATTTTCAGCAAAACAATGTTTATAATACTATTATTCCCTTTTTTTTTGGTCCGAGCCCTTTGTTTCCCCGGAGAAAATATTTTAGAGCCCCCCTTTACATTTAATTATATTATCGTTCTTGGTATTTCCTGCATTTTGTGTTTTCAGTATTGGTAGCACTGTGACCTGAATTGGTGGGAGCTTCTTCACCTGGGTTTAGTATGACTGGGTCATTACTATTAGCTGCCAATGGAGAATCAGTGAGACGTGGTCTTTTATTTGTGTAGGACTAATTACACATTTTTGCTTAACCATGAAACATGGAATATATTAGCTAATGCAATATGGTTGTTCTTCTTAATGCTCTCTCCTCAACAATATTAGAAATATGACACGACCCACCACTCGCTGAGGCCCCCTTGTGGGTCGGGACCCCTGCTATATTATGTTATTATGCAAAATACTGACTACTTGAACCTGGATTTTGAGGTATGCATAGGATGCACACTTTAATACCCAGTTGGCCTACGGAAGAGACGACTCATCATACGCGGAAGTGGTGGAAAGTGGCGCACATTTTCAAGTCCTTTAATTAGCTTCAATACTTTGTTCGTTGTAGTGCTTTTCACCTCACGTGACATCACACATTACATCACCAACCAGTTAATTATTTAAGACAGCCTGCCAGGTTATATTCCGTAGACTTTGAGAGTATTAATAATATCAGTGACATACATAGTTTAGACCAATGATCTCTGCTTGAGAGTACTCCATCCTGTCAGTCAGCAGACATAAGAACTGCCTCTGCTTTTAAGGCTGAGAGCTCTAAGGTTTGAGGAGATAACGATGGCTGGACTGTTATATAAGTGGATCGCTGTGGAATCCCAACAATCCATAATGATCAGTTCACCTTTATAAGCATAGTGAATATAGAGTACTTTTGCTTCAAGGAGCTTGCAGCTCGAGTGTCTTGTCTCTCTTATAACACACTGAAATATGTTTGTACATGGATTGGGGTCTCTGATGGCAACAAATATGCTGATCAATGCAATATTATATAAAAGCTACAGAAACTAGAGGGAAAACTGCCTGGACAAAATAATTTGCACAAGTGATCACTACATCTTTGTGTTTTTTAAACATCCTATTCAAGATTCTGTCACACTTTTACGCCTGAAAGAACTTCTGAATATCTAACGATTTCCACTAGATTGTGAATCATGGATGAGGAGGTTTGTTAATTCAGCCATGAAATGATTAGCGAGTTAAGGAACTGTGAGTCTGGGTTGCAGTTGATCCCAAAGGTGTTTAGTTGAATCTGTGCAGAACACTCAAGTTCTTCTACAGCAACCTTGGTAAGCAATGTATTAAACATCTATACTCAATTGTTTATTTAAGCAGACATATACATTCATAAGGATAAGTTTTAATAATAGCAATGCCAATGTATTTAATAGAATTTTTATTTACGGTAAATGGCAGATGCCCTTATGCAGCGCGACTAACATTTATCCCTTTCATACAACTAAGCAATAAGGGGTTAAGGGCCTTGCTAAGGGGCCCACTTTCCAGAATTCCAGCATTATTTTTTTTAATAAATGCTCTCTAAATTTAGGAAAAGTACAAGGCAGCTTCAGACATTTACAAGGTTGCAATTCAGCTCAAAAAAAGAGATGATAAAGCACACTTCAGCTTTTACCAGGCTACATTTAAAGATGCTTGAGTAAGGAAATTGTGATACTTTTAGTACCTTTTACTGATTTGTTTTTTTTTAAATAAACAGTAAATCAGTTTGCACAGTTGAAAATTGATGCAGCTTTACATTACATAGTGTTTATAGGCAACTACATACAGTAAGTGCTTTCTGACAACTGTTGTTTATTATTCCAACATGCACCAGCTGTCATTAAGACCCATTTTCAGTGTTGTGACAGTTTCCAGGTTGCCTTCAATTCACCGACTGACTTTGTCTGCAAAAAAAGGTAATGTAGCAAAATGATATAATGGAGAGTATGAAAGCATCAAAATACACATTTGGAAATATACAAAACATTCTAGTTTTATGCCGGATTTATTAACATTCAGTATTCATAGGATGAAAAAATGACACTGTATAATATGAAACTTTTTAAGATAATGTGACCTGCACTGAAAACTCTGCAATGGTAATTCACGATGGATGTGATTTTGCCAAGTAGGATGTGATCCTGGATTAACATCCTTTGTGGAAACTGGAAACATGGACTTATAATGTACATTAATTTACAGCTCAGACAGAATCAAACCTCATCACGCTAAGCTTCAAAAAGATTCAGACCACATGGTGACCGACAAAAACCAGCAATCAACATGGACAGCACTCAACCTAGAGAGAGCTTGAGGGGGATGGGGGAGGGGCGGTTGCAAGCTAATGGTGGGCGCTGAGGAAACAGGTGTGTTAAGCGGTTCTATTTGGAAAGTTTGCCAGGTTTCCGTGAATATCATGTCACCGTCAATCTTTGGTATGACTTTATTTCCTTTACCTTTGTTACAAGCTATAAAAAAATGCAAATCAAAAGTAAATCTCACTAATTAGCTTAAAAACTAAAGACTTGTATTTGGTTAATATTTTATGCTGATTTCCTGTTCATTTGTTAATTTCTTTAATCCTAAAGAATATTTCTTTTTTCTTTTTCTTTTAATAATGCAATAAATTCCACCAATAACAAACGGGGGACTGTTTAAATAATTGACTTCAGGACAGAAAAATCCAGTTTGGGTGAATGGGATGTGGGCTGGAGCATAGAACGTGGTGTTTTAACTTGACTTTGGAAGGAGGGGGTCGGGTGAATCAGCAAAAGACTGGTCTAAAAAATTAGGTATGTATGCAATTAGATGTGTATGCAACTCCGGTCCAGGGTAAAACATTAAACCCTTTGATTAGTCAAACCTCAAACTAGCAAATCATGTTACAAGGTTCAAGTTTGAGTTCAACGTTTTAGCATTTGTATAAAACAAATGTGCTGCCTAGTTTATTTATGTATCGAAGAAGGAATTCAAATGCATGTCTACCAATCAATTTGGTCAATTTTGGTTTTAAACAATGAAATAACTGCAACCAAATTGAGCTGGCTTCAACTTTGGAATCACGAAATAAAAGAACTTACCTGTCTGTGTTACAAACAAATAAACAGCAATATAAGTAACGTCGAACGGGTTTTAAAATATGGTCAAATAGCCATGTTTACAGTTTACTGGTACGACATTTGACAGATATCCTTATAGATTGATGTCTTTTATACAACTTAACAAATGGGGGTTGAGGGGCCTTGTTTTGGGGTCCAGCAGTGGCCACTTAGTGGCCACTTAATCTTCCAATTAGCAGTCCAACACCTTAACCACTGCGCTACCACTCTCCCTGAACATTTATAAGTATGATGCTTTTATAAGTATGAAGTCATCAGACTGCTGGTCAAAAACTACATCTAAAAGAATAATATATTTGGGTTGCAGTGGCTAAGCTCCTCATTATAAAGACTAATGTGCGACTGCAAGTTCAGTGGTGCAAAAACCACAGGCACTAGTCTACAGAGAGGTGGAAATAAGTGATGTGGTCAGATGAGTCATTCTTCACTGTAATCTCAACAAGTGGGCGAGTGCATGTCTGGAAAATAGAGAGAGAAAGAGAGAGAGAGAGAGTGTGCGGGATTAAATGCTTGACCCCTGTCGCAAGGGAGTTCTGTAACTCTCAACATGCTGCCATGGTTTGTGAACACAGAAGAAAGATACAGCTAGAAAGAATATTGCTAATTAACACAATACAATTGTTCAGGAGTTATCATTGTGTCATTTAATAAAACATGTCGGTCCTTATGAAATAAACTTTTAGAGGATGAAAATTATAAAAAAAAAAACATTCATACTATACAGAAGATCCCGAAGCAGTCGAAGACTTGTTGCATGATGTTTTCCATTACCAAAGTTAAAAGCCAACTGGGCAGATTGTAAGGTTTTTGTTCTTGTTTTATGTTTATTGTTTTGTGTCTGGGCTATGATAAGCTATGCTAGCTATCTAGCTAATCTAGCCTAGGCAGTGTTTGTTTACTTCCTGTTTTGTGTTTGTGTTTTCTTGTCATGTGATTCCCTTTGTCCTTGTGTCTTTTTTATTGGTTTGTTTAGTCATGTGGTGTTCATTGGTTCAGGTATCTCTTGTTTTGTTAATGATTTGTGTATTTATAGCCCTATAGCCTTATTGTTTGTTTGCTGTACCACTGTGGAGAGTTCCTGTTCATGCTTCCTGTTCATGCTTCCTGTTCCTGTTTCTGTTCTAAATATATAATACACAAAGAACTCATTAACAAAACAAGACACACCTAAACCAATGAACACCACATGACTAAACAAACCTAAACAAGGACAAAGGAAATAACATGACAAGAAGACAAGTGGACAAAACAAGAAGTAAACAAAACACTGCCTAGGTTATCTTAGCTAGCTAGCAAAACTTAGCTTAGCCTAAACACAAAACATTAAACATAGTTGGAGCTCACTGGTGTGTCATCTTGTAATATCTAATGTGGAAATGTTCGGTATAAAATGGGTTTCGTTTTTAGTCTGGTTTCTTGCAAATGTTCTCATGTCACCTTTAGTAGTGTATCGATCCGAAAGATAAAAAATGTCACCTGATCGAGTTTGCAGGAATACGGATCTCATGAACTTGTGATGCATCAAATATTGAACCATGGACAAAATCCTCTTAATGTCACTTCATATGCATTAAATAGTGTTTTACGCTTCGGGTTTTTGACTCATTCAGTGACTCATTCAGTGATTCTTTCGTTGTCGTGAAAGCCAACTAGCTTCATCTGTCTGACGTAAAACCATTTACAGGCTTTGTGGATCAACCTTGAGCTTCAAAGATCGAACACGAATGAATAAACAAAGCACAGTCTATGATAAATAATAGCAGATTTTCTATTCGGCTTTGTAAAGTTAGATGCTTTTGCATGGTGTTTAGATATTTTTTTATTATGATATTCATCAATAGGCAGCAGTTGACAACTTGATCAATGTTATTTTTGGTGCCCTGTCAAGTAGTTAAAAGATTTTCAATAAATTCTGGGTAAATGTAAAATGCATACAAAGGAACATTAATTTTTATTACCTTGATTTTCATGGGTTTTTTTTTTTTAGATTAGAGTTCAATAGAAAAGTTCATGAAGATGGCAGTTGGGAAATTTTACAAATAGTAATATTTTGGTAAAATATTACAGAAGTTACAAATCTCAGCTTAGAATAAACGTTTAGGTGATGATTAAATGAATCAGCCGCGTTGAATCAGAGTCATTTTAGAGAAGATAAGAAAGAACGCGACGCTCAAGGCTGCAGTAAAAGATTTCACACCTTTAACGCATGAAATAATTTCAAGTCAGGTTTGATATTAAAATACATTTTAATGTCCTTTTAAACATCCAGGAATGAAAATTTTAATTCACAGGAAGAAAAGTCATTACGGGAAGTAGACTACTTTTCCATGCACATTTAATTCAGTGTTAGAAAGGACATCAGGCGAAAAAATAGTAAATGTATAAAAAACCTGAATGTTAAACAAAAAAAAAAAAAAGAAACGGGAAAAGAAAACTTTTTATTGAATTACTTTCACCCGCAGTTTAGTATTTTACAGTAAATCGATGGATTTGTTGATGCGTCTAGACAAATATCCAGTACGTGTGTCTAAGCCTTCAAATGCAATACTAGTCTGATCTCTGTCTTTTTAGTAAATGCATAAAAAACCCACAAAAGATAGAGAGCTGAATTATTTGCTTCTTCCTAAAATAATCTTAAGGAGGCTACATTAACATTTATTGTCACTGTTGTTCATTGGAGATTCCTAATTCGGGGTCACAGGGATCTGCTGGAGATCTGCCGTCTCTGAAAGGGCGAAAGACAGGAGGGGGACACCCTGGACAGGTCTATTGTTAAAAGTGCCATACAAAAAGAAATGAATTGAGATTAAAAATGTACCTGAAAACCTTACCAGCGCACACACACACGCACAGTTTTACCCAAACTATGGGTTAAATCATACATTTGTACAGAATGCCTTATATATTTTGCAGCACATTATTCTTTAATTGGAACTAAGAGACCCAAACACTGTTCCAGCATGAACTGTCCCCTGATCCTCATGAAGACATGGTGTGTTCCTTATCAGGAACTCGAGCTGTGTTGAAGCTTATTGGGAAAGCCTTTTCTCCTTCAAACACAGCTAGTTAAGTTGATGTTAAAGCGCTCGACTTTGGTCTCTTCTGACCACAATACTTTACCCAGTTTTCCTCTGAATCATTCAAATGTTTACTGGCAAACATCAGACGGGCCTGTACATGTGCTTTCTTGAGCAGAAGGACCCTGCTGGTGCTGTAGGGTTTCAGTCCTTTACGATGTAATTGTTTTCTTGGTGACTCTTGTCCCAGCATTGCCTTGATCATTAACAAGATCCTCAAGTGTAGTTCTGGCCTGATTCCTTAACCGATCTCATTATCTCTCTAACTCCACAGTCTGGGATCTAATTTTTTTCCCTCACTGTATGTCTGTATGTGTATGTGTGTGTTTGTGATAAGAGAAAATAAGCAAAAAGTGCTGATTGAAACTAGGCAGGTCACAATTTATTTATTTTGGTCACGGCTACACACTATCTGTGTTGGCTGCCTGGGCGTGAAACATGCGCAGTTGCCGCTTCTCAAGCATTGAGAGCGTTTACCAATGCATGTGCTCCGATCTCGTCTGACTGTCTTTAAAGAGGATGGCAAGACACGGATTTTCAAAGAAGGTGGAAACTATAAGTATATAAGGAAGTGTGTGTCTTCACTTCGCTTCTATGAATATAAGAAGCTGGTGGAGGTTATAACTAGGGCGGCCTATGAGCTAAACACAGTGTGTGCCAGCTGAGCCGAATGGCCATGCTACAAAATTCTTCCCAAAAAAGACTTGGTCTGCAAAAGGATGTTCAAAAACACAAATGGATGTGATGAAAATGTAGTGTTTTAATACTTTAATTTATTTGGTTTATTTTACAACACTACTTACAAATACATCATTTGAAATAATTGTGATTAACTATACGTCGGCAAATAAACTAATAAACTAAATCCTTTTTTTAATATTTGTTTTTATTTCAGATCTTTTGGAATGGTAATTGGCCTTTAATTCACTCAAATACAAAATTGGATTTGGTCGATTTTGGGGTAAAATGGCTTGTAATGTAATTTACAGAGCTGATTTGAAAAAAATTAGTTAGAGGAAAGGCTTTAGAAGAAAAAGCACAGCCAAAACTCAAATAAATGTACATTTAGCTTGTTAGCTTACATCATTCTTGTTTTTTTAATGTTCTGTTTTCCACTTTCCAAGTGCCTATACATATATTAGCATAAAGAAAATGATAGACAGACAAACACATAGGTAAGCAAATGGATGAATAGATGAATGTGTGCCAATAAAATCATATTACATGATGAAATGTGGTCTAAATGTATGTTTCTGAATTGCAGGTTTGTGTCCTTAAAAAATGTGGCCTGCAATTTACTGTAATTTTGTACAAAAAAGCTCTTACCAACTAAAATGACAAATTTTAAATAAATTAAAGGCAAACTTTATATTTTAGTATATTTTTATTCTCCACCTCCGCAACACTTAATTACACATTAATGTCTACTTGTCAGTTTGATGAAGCCAACTGTTTGAAATGTCCTTCAGCCTGATGCTCCTTTTCTGTAAGTATACATTTACACAAAATCCCAAACACATCCCCAAACCATGGTGTTTTTTATATTTATCTACATTTATTTGAAGAATTTTCCTTAGAGAATAATTCTTTATTGTTTATTACCAAAAAAAATTCCCAGTAAAATTTACAAGAAAAGATTTTCCATTTCTATTAGACCAGAGACACAAGCTGACATGGTGGATGACTCAGAACAGATGTCCCTTGGTATCAGGTCTGAAAGTGATAGATACTGAAGGTTGAGGGCACTAGAGACTGACAGAGAAGCAGTTCGATGAGTCTGATATAATCCAAACAGATTGAGGTAAAAGTGATGGACTTAGCTCTGTTACAATACTATATCAAAGAGTCTGATTGATTTAGTGTGAAGCATGATCAATAGCAGAGTCAGAGGAGACATCAAAGGCCTCCAATGGACAGTCCACACTTTCTCTCGTATCCCGGCAACTACGCCTCTTAGAACAGTCTTAAAACAGGACGAACGATAGGAGCATCATCAGATCAGGTTGTTCAGGTCAATAGAAGAAGGGGTGTGTTTGTGTTTCAGAAATGTCATTTGATGACCTGAGATCTGACCCTTGCCTGGTTTCTGTGGGGCCAACGCTGAAGCTGTTAGAATGACAGATCAATGTGAAGATAAGCGGGAATACAAGAGGGACAAGAGTGTTATTGGTCTACAGGTTAACATGAATTTACTAAACAATCATAGAGACACAACACAAAAGGCACAACACATTTTTTTTAAACGATCAGATTTTTGCAGCTGTAGTCATCAACCCATGATCAGTTAAAAGCCTATTCAGTGCAATGTGACAATTCTAATAGCTAGAAAATTAGAGTGCATTAATGTACGTATTGTTGCCCTGATTTTAAGATCCAAATATAAACATGATTCAATTTCAAATGCAATTAGATGGATTGCACTCAGTAATACGAATTAGAACATAATTAGAACAGAAATTATATTTTGTCATGCGTTAATTGTTTTCAGTAGCTGATGCATGCTCGGATGCAGATATTCCTCAAAAAAGACAAAATGTTGTGTACTTGCTTTTAATGAATACTCAATGCATAGTCAACAAATGTATTCAATGCTTTTTTTTTGTTATTTACTAAGATTTAGTGGGTTTTTTTTGGAAAACATATTCCGTCCATATTGTGGGGTCCTTGGTGGTCTAAGCATCCAGTGTAGAATCTGTGCCAAATCAAGTATAATGAACAGATGATTTGTTGCACATTCTGTTGGCCTGGAAAGATGCTAAGAAAGAAAAATTAAGTGAAATAATCCGACCCTAAGAAGTTTATAAGAAATATTAATTAAAGATCCCAGTGCTTAATACATAATTTCTCTGCTGTAAAGTAAATTTGAAAAAAAAATAATAGGAAGAAAGTTGTGTTTAAATCAATACCCATTTTAGACTCATCCAATACCATTGGATAATGAAAACATCTGAACACCAGAAATGTTGAATAAAATTGAAAATAAATATTTTGGATTTTGGTGGAAATTGTTTGCCTGACAAGGACATTTGGCAATGTGAGTATTTACAATTCTTCTGGAAAGAATGAATAAGAGGCGTCATTTCTAAAGCTATTAGTAATGAAATCCCTGTCCGCCCTAAAATTTGTATTCTTGGACTTTTTTTACTTGCTTTATCTTTGAAAACCCAAAAATGAAAGTTTCTAAACCTGTGACTATTGCATGCGAAATGCCTGATTGCCATTCACTGGAAAAGTATTTATGGTCTGTCTCTGTCACCCTCGACACTTATAAATAAATAAAAAATGCAAATAAATGCACATATTTTATAAGATTTAAGACTACTTTCTTCGTTTTTTAGTTCAGAATAGACTGATTGTTGAGTATCACCAAATAAACTAGATTACTGCAGCTCGCTCTCTGACAGGTCTACCTCTAATTGCAATTTGTCTTGTGATGATTCAGAATGCAGCTGCGCGAGTTGTTTTCAACCTATCCAAGGTTGTCAAAAACCATTCCACTGCTGCCCAGTACCTGCACACATCATATTCAAAACACTTATATTTGCCTACAAAGCCAAAAGCACCCTTTTACCTCCAATCACTCCTCATGTAGCACCTCATTTCCTCAGATCTACAAGTACCGCTTGACTTGTCTCACTATCCCCTAGGACCCAAGGTAGGTAGGTCTGCCTCCACCTCCACATTCTGGCACCAAGATGGTAAAATGAGCTTCCTAGGGTTAGGGTTAGTCACTAGCTAAGAAGGGGCAGGGTGGCTCAAATGGTTAAGGTGCTGAGTTGTTAATCTGAAGACCAGAAACACCTGGGTTCAAGCCCCCCCCCTCTGGCAAGTCAACCACTGTTGGGTCCTTGAGCAAGACCCTTAACCTTTCCTGCTCCAGGGGCGCTGTATCATAGCTGACCCTGCACTCTGACCCCAACTTACTACTAAGATGGGATATGCAAAAAATGCATTTCATTGGCTCTGTACACGTACCTTAGACAATGAAGTTGAATATTATTATATTATTAGCTGTCTTCAATTGAAAGAATTCGATTGAAAACCCACCCCATTCTTTTTTTTATTAATTTGTGATCTATTAGACCAGTATTGAGTGTCTGCTTAATGCTGTAAATGTAAAGTGTATTTTTTTTAAGTAGAAAGGCTCCAAATTGCATGTTAATACAACATCCACATCCAGTATTTACTCTCTTCTAAAACACCGGTTATCTGAATAGAATGTAAATCATAATGTGTGTTTTTCTTATTTTTAAACATTTGTATGTTTGAGTTTTTCCCCGGAATGCATTATATGAGTGACTAATCGTCATTACCTTCTTATGACCACTTTATAAAAACAATCATTATTTTAGAATAATGGGCTAGTAAGCGTTAGTCCTTAAACCCATTACAAATCAAATCAATGCTATTGCCTCCCTGCTGTCGCTCTGCTACTGTTTCTATTAGATCTGTAAAACAAATGCTAACATTCACCCTTTTATAAAGAACCATTATAAAGCCAGTTACTGTGAAAAGGCTGTCTGGCCTTTGATATCTGTCTGTTTAAGCTCCAAAGTAGCACTGGCCTATCATGGCCTGCTGAGTTTAGAATGGACAGAGAGAGGAAGAGCACAGCGTGGGGTAGCGGAAGGAGAAAAAAGAGAGTGAGAAAGGGGCAGGGGGAAAAAAGAAGACGGGCATTAGACAGCTCCGCTTTTTCGATCCAAAATGGAAGCTGGCACAAATAACCCTAGAGAGTGGAGTGTGGCCAGGACACAGGCTTTTCTCAGTTGTAATGAACTAATCCCATTTTAAAAAGAGGATGAAGTGATTATCCCCTGGTCTGCTGAAAAAAGGAGGACTGTATGAAAGGGATCAGTGGGATCAAAAGGTGACCTCTATGGGATGCGGGCCACCCTTTAGACCTGAGTAATAAGCAGCGATCACACACATGCTCAACCAATTTTCACAGCAACTGCAGCCAGATTAATCACATCAACCCCAAACATTTAATCCACATCTGTCAGATTTCTAAGCATTTCTTTCTGCTTTCATTCTTACCTTACCTTACTCATTTCCAGGAGCATTTTTACAACAATTACATTTACATTTATAGCATTTGGCAGACACCCCTAAATTTTTTTCATTTATTCAACTGAGCAATTAGGGGGTTGCTCCAACATTGGTAACTTGGTTATACTGGGAATCAAACCCACAATCTTCTGGTTAGCAGTTGAACACCTTAAACACGTCCTCCAAAAAATGTTTTATGCATGGAAATCCAGTAAGCTAAAATAAATTTGCATATAGAGATTTTTGTGTTTTTGTGTAAATGTCTGAATAAAAGGACTCCCTACGATAAACAATTAAAAGGCTTTAAATTGTATAAATAGGCAAAGGTTACTGCAAATTTGCAAGTGTGTGGAATTCCAAGCACAACTTAGAATAACAGTGTTGTGAAATTGAGGCAAGGCAAAAGAATTTGCATTTATACTTGCAATCAATGTTAACCAACTGACTTTTAACAATCCACATCTTTTTTATACATATGAAGTATTTAAAATCGGAATTTCATGTTGGATCTCACACTGTGCATGAGTGGCGCTTTAACAACGTAGATATTTAATGCTTTTTATCTTTCAGTGTGATGTATTTTTATGTTGGTGTCACTAACGAAAGGATGCAATAACGCATGCACCATAAAAATAATTAAATAAAAAAATCACACATTTAATATTGTGTATTAACTTTTACCAACACATAAAACAAACTATCATATATAAAAAAATATAAGCTGCTGGAATATCTGCAATCGAAAATTATTTTATACAGGTCTAAATTGTGATTAAAGGAAAGCCCATTACGACCAAAAAGCCTCCCGGAATCTTCTAAACCTGTAGAAAATGCTCCACAGACTAATGAGAACAAGTAAAACCTTTTTGATTATGATTCTAAAAGATACATTTACATTTCCAGCATTCTGCAGATGCCCTTATTCAGAGCGACTTTCAATTATCTCTTCTACACAACTGTGCAATTGTAATTGCAATTGTGGCAACTTGGTGGTGCTTGGGATTTAAACCCCGATCTTTCAATTAGCAGTGCAACACCTTAACCACTGCGTTACAACTTTCCCCTGCTAATATACCTATTTTGCACAAAAATAACACAGCTAATCACTCAAATAACCCAAAGGCATACAGTAGTGAAGCATGCTGTTGGCAGCATCGTGCTATGGAGCTGCTTCTCCTCAGCTGGCACTGAGGTTCTATCCAAGACCAAGAGTAATAAAATGGACTTCAAATACCACATATCTATTTTGATAAATTGCAGATTTTGACCCAAGTTATACAGTTAAGGTCCATTATGGTGCATTGCATATCATGTGTTTTGCACACATAATTTAGTTATTTAAAATGTAGGCACATGCAGTATGACACACTAGTTTTTCCTGACACGTCTGTGCCTCAGCAAGATAAAAACATTAAAACTTTCCCAGAATTCTGCAAGCGTACCACGGGCCATGTGATGAGAACCAACCAATCAGCTTCCTCACATGTCCGATACACTAAAACCTCAGCAGTAAAATGGAACGAGCGGCTCATTATTGTAGTTTGCTATGTTTTATTTTATTTAGATCATACTCTAGTTGGCGCTATTTCATGTATTTATATAGAGTGTTTTGTATTGTCTCTTTGCACTGACTGGGGTGTCGTCTGTCCCGCACTGTTTGCACTACATTATGTTGCTAGGACACTTTATCTCTAGTTCTTTGCTCTATGTTGTTCTTTGTTTTATGTAGCTTGTTGTTGTTTTTGTGTAGTTCTGTGATGGTTTATTTAGCACCATTTTCCTGAAAAAACATTGTTGCCTTTCACTGTGTACTGAGTCTGCTTTATATACTCGAAATGACAATAAAGAGAGACTTGACTAGACACACACCTCCAGAGCAAAAAGCACAGTGTTTACTCGTTTTTAGGCCCAAAACATGAATGGCCTCTTATAGAGGGTCCATATATAGAGAATTTTCTCGCATTCTGTGGTAACTTGTTTAAATTCTTTGTCTCAGAAGTTTTCTCGGTATGACATTGCTGGTTTGAAGTTTACCTGTGAGGCATTCAGAATACGCCCTTTCTTATATATAACTGGACTTACAAATCTTTTAAACAACTAAGCAATTAGGGGTTAAGGGCCTTGTTCAGGGGCCCAGCAGTGGCAGCTTTGGAAGCTCCAACTCCGATCTTCCAATTAGCAGTCCAACAACTTAACCACTTAGCTACCACTTGCCTACTAAATATGGATATTCCATGTTTGAGGATGTCTGCTTGTTCTTTGAATTTTTCTAACCTACTAATTGTTGGATTTATTCTTTAAATCATTGTACACACATGCTTACTGCCCTCATTTATCACAAATTATCACACATCATCAGATTTGTTTGCATTAACGTATTAATATTAATTAAAAAACTAGAAAACAAGTGTAGTGCATTTTCTCATTCAGCACCAGCCCCTTACCATGAGGTCAAACGTTCAGATCTGTACAGACTGACTGCCATCTGTCACCACGTACTTATTGTACCTACTCCAGAAGACAACTCCTTTTATACATGCTTTGATAGTTTCACAAAGCAAGCAGAGCTCCAAAACCTATTTCCTTGGGATACTATTATTTCTTTCATCCATGGCACTCACTGTGAAGCATCGCTGAGCAAGAATCACCTTCACCCTCATCTCCTTCAGGCTTCAAATCAGTCGAAAAAAGACAAGGTCGTAATGTTGTTGTTTTTAAAATAACAGACAACGTCCTAGAAATCTACAATGAATCACATTTCCCAACATGCCTGGTTACTACGGGTCTCTTTTTTCTTTGCTGACTCACTACGCAATTAGATTAACAAAACAAAAACTAGGGTTAGGGTTAGGGTTTCGACGATTAGTGTTCGCTATTTCCTAAGACTGAGTAAGTCCATGAGTAATTCTCAGTGGAGGTCCACCAGTCAGAATTATAAAGCAGCTCACGACAAGGTGAGAAATCTTCTTAGCACACATTATGCATATCAGCTCTGATTCCGACCATTTCTCTTTTAAATAGACTCATAAGTCCCTATTTTAAAAAAAAAAGGACAGCCGGAGTCAGAGATAACATGAGTAATAGGGTTTGTTAACTGGATTTTGTGCCTTTGTGGGTGTTGTATTCCTGTATAGAAGTAAACCTGTATAGTGTTAAAGGTACAATAGGTGATTTTCTTCAGAATTTTTTTTTGTTCTCTTCACATCTCGATAGCAGTCATTAAGTTAAGTGGTATAAATGTATGTATATATTCTGTGGAAGGCGTACAACCAAGAAATGCTCGTCCAATCAAAATGTTTGGTGTATTTTCATGTGTGCAACCTTACATTTGTAACCAGGAAAAATACCTAAGAACATAATTCTTTTATACAAAATTATTTATTTATTTGTGATCAATAGGCAGTAATTATTAAAACATTTTATTTTATTAAATAAACGATAACTATCTTCTGCCACTGAAGTAAAAAAATAGTTTGTCTTTAAATAGGCATTCTTTTAGTCTTAGGGCATTAAAGGTACAATAGGTGATTGTCTTGAGAAACATTTTTTCTTCGCTGGTTAAAAAAACTCTTTACATCAGGTTAACAATCATTAAGTTAGGTGTCTAAATGTATTTATTTGTATTTATATATTCTGTGGAAGTCGTAGAACCGAGAAAAGTTCATACAATCAATATGATTGGTCCAAACATTTTGATAGACTGCTTGCCAATATATGGATGTGCAAACCACAGCCTGTTAACGCAGACAGGATACGTCATCAGCGCTTTCAAGAAAATCTGATCAAAAATTAAAATAGAGCAAAAAAACTGACCTAATATCAGTGCTGCGTTTTCAGACTCAAATGACAATGTTGTCTCTGGTCGTCTAGTCTGTGTGCGTCCATGCGTTCAGGGGGCAATACTTTGGATGGCGAGGGTGGGACTGACTCTTTCACTGCTATCAATCTACAGTTAGCATTTTTTAAGATGTCCCACTGCCTATTTAAAAAGCATGTAGTGAGAAGCAAATATTAAAATTGTACAATTTTAAATTATCTGTAAATTTAAGATAAGCTGTTTTATTTTACACAGTTTCGATGGTTGATATTTTTACTCGCCTGATGTCCACTCTTACTCGCCTTAAGTCCAGCTCGTCTCTCTAATTATATATTTTAATCGCTTTATTCAATTGTTAAATACATGTTTTTGGAAATGTAAAGCAATACAAAACTAATAGAGTGCTATTAAAGGGCCATACACAAAACACTGTGATTTAATTAATCATATGAATCATCTACACTTGTCCAGACCCCTGGAGAGTAGGCTTTTTTCTCAAGCATACAATGTACTAATTCTTGAACATGTGGACCAGCTGGTGAAACGTTCAATAACTATATTAATGGTCCAGATACAAATCCTTGTGCTTGTTTAGTTTTGCAAATAGGATATTTATAATCCCTCTTTCAGCCGACAGCCTAAAGTAAAAAAAAAAAAAAAAAGATTGTGTACCTCCAGGTTTACAGTGTGTACATACTATGAACAAATATACAATATATGGCAAAATATTTGTTGACAGCTTACAACACATGCGCAAAAGTGTCTTTACTTGTTGTAAGCAGAATGTATGTAGGTTGTAGCATTAGGATTAGGATTTACTGAAACCAAGAGACCCAAACACTGTTCCAGCACGACAGTGGGCCTGTACACAAAGTGAGGTTATGGCTGGAATAGAGTAATTCAAGAGATTTACATAGAACCCTGTCTTCAATCCAACTGAACACCTTTGGGATGAACTGGAAGACCGACTGCATCCCAGACCTCCTCAGTGTCTTAGTGTCTGATCTCACTAATACTATTGTGGCTAAAAGAACTAATCCCCAAAATCTAGTGGAAATCATTTTTAGGAGTGTCTTTATTATGTCTCAATACTTTTGTCCTATATAGTGTGTTTTATACAGTTACTTGAACTTTGCTAAAAATTAAAAAAAAGTATATTTTAAAGTAAATTAATATATTTTAAAGCAAAAAAACACAGGAGGGATAGTATATATAGGAGGGTAGGAGGATGTTAGAAATGAAGCTACCAGGCAGAAGGCAAAAAGGAAGACCAAAGAGGAGGTATATGGATGTGATAAACGAGGACATGAAGTTAGTGGGTGTGAGTGAAGAGGATGAGGAGAATAGGGTTAGGTGGAGACAGATGATTCGCTGTGGCGACCCCTAAAAGGGAACAGCCAGAATGAAAAGAAGAAGATATTTTAAAGTAAGTAATGCTTAAAATTTTCTCTTAATTTAAATTCATTTACTATTTAAATCAGAAAAAATACTGAATAAACACTTTATCTTCATCCATTGTGTTTGTTAATTATCGCATTGTATTAAATTCCTTTTACGTTCAGGGGAAGTGGTAGCGCAGTGGTTAAGGTGTTGGACTGATAATTGAAAGATCTGGGTTTGATTTCCCAACCCAAGTTGCCACTGCTTAGTCTTGTATAGTGGAAATGCAGATATGGGATATGGGTCAGTTTGAAAAGATGATGTAATCGGATCTTGAATAAAAAAAAAATGAGATATTGTCATAAAATTAGATTTGGTCAGCAAGACCCGTAGTGTGAATGAGGCCCATGAGGCAAAAGTAGAGAGGTGGAGTTCAGTATTAATATGGACATTTTTAAGTCTTAGTTCCGGTTTAAGTAAATTGCGTTACTATTTATAATAATTAGTATTTTACTTTGCTACTTTGCCATCTTTGCTGAAGGTGATAAATGCTGAAAGTCAGGCTTCGTTCATTTTCAATAAAAGGAGCAAATAATGTTATTTATAGAAAGCTGACTGAATAATGTAACATTTACAGCACAGCAAAACCAGCATCCACAGCCAAAAACAGCTCATTTCTACAGTTCTTTATCTGAAGACATTGATCCCTAGACAAAAGGCATAAAAGTGATGCAGTCGTGATATACTCTCTTTTAAATGTGTCAGTTCAGCCCCAGTGCCTTTGTTAAAATAAGTAGCATTTAGTGCCAAAGGGAGGCCTTTGGATTTTTTTGGATACGAAAGAGATGGCTGGCATTCTGCCCGTGCCAAACAGCGAGATCATTCATTCATTTCCTGTGGTCTGCCTTCCCTGGAGACAGCCAGCAAGAGAGGAGAAATGTGATGTATATTAATGCACATTTTGGTGGACACTCTTAGGCTAATGTCCTTCCTGGCAATGGGACAACTTGGAACAGCACGCAACAAACTTAGAAAACTGCTGATGTCTCCTGACAAGCACTGAATGCCAAAATAATGTATCATGAAAAGGGGAAGCAAACACAAACAGCTATAATACATTCATGATTATTATATACTGCAACTGTGTAGTGGAAAAACCAGGAAGGAGATCAGTGTAATGAAATGATTAACATTGATTAACATGTTAACATTCTGTCTAAACCCAACTGTCTAAATAAACACAGTGAATCCAATAAACGCCATTCAATGTCAACACTACAATAATATTATAAAGGTTTCATCCAACAAAGATCTTCTGACATTAAAAATATTGTTATCACTATTCAACAAATGATATGTGTCTTGCGAAAAGTTGACATTTTATTAACTAATGCCGGCTAGGAATAGCTTCTAAAATTGTCCATGTAGGTTTGTTTTAATGTAGGTTGTTATAAGACATTTGTGTGGCATAAAGTTCTACCCAAAATGTCAAATAATTTTAGGGCAGGATGTGCAAGCGGGCTATTAATTATATAAATGTCAGCAATTTGAATCTAAGACGAAAGAAAGTCAGATACGTTTATTTTAAAGCCGAAACATTTTACAGTAATCATTTTCTCTTGACTGGTCTCAAGAAATGCGTCGATACGTCTACTTTGACAACTTAAAGAAATTAGACGCAACTACTATACATGACTCTATATCATGTACCTGTAGCATGACACGTCTGTAGCATGAAATATCTCAGATCTCATGCAACTAATCTCATGCACTCTACAATTAATTATACTTGTATCACAATGCTAATAATTAGGAAAGTGGTAGCTCAATAGTTAAAGTGTTGGACTGCTAATTGGAAGATCGGGGTTAGATTTCCAGCACCACCAAGCTGCCAATGCTGGGCCCCTGGGCCAGGCCCATAACCCTTAATTGCTCAGATGTATAAAAAGAGATAAATGTAAGTCGCTCTACATAAGGGCGTCTGCCAATTACTGTAAATGTAATTATTTTCTAAACCTTTCTAAAATCATGCTTTTGGCCATTTAAAATATTTCTTTGCAAACAATGGAAACAACTGACTGTGATAAACAAATTCAAAACCACACTTTAGTCAATTTCACCAGAAACCAAGAGGTTAGGGGCAGGGGTTAATTCGAGGACTTCTCTTCAATAATGGAGATCTCTACTACTACTAATGAGAATTCTTTTGTTAATTGGTGGCAAAAACAGCAATATAGAGTGACTTCTGTTGTGCCACAGCGAGTCAATTTGTCTTAGCATAGAAAGTCTTTGGAAGTGTCTAGGACAGACCAGCAGATACCATAGATTCCATAGATATAGCTTAGATTTTCTTGTATTTTTTCAAATACTTGTTAAAAGTGTTATATAAAAAGTTGCTTTAATATTTTGTAATTGACCATGGATACTTTAGAATTTCTATAGTTAGCAAACTATTTATTGAACTTTGTGATCTGGAAAAGGAGGCGGAGTCATCCTGGAAGAGACTACTCCTATAATAGAATATTTTTTTTATAATTCATCCTGGAATGGGCAGCACGGTGGCTTAGTGGTTAGTACTGTTGCCTCACAGAAAGAAGGTCTCTGCTTCGATTTCCATGCAGGGGTCTTTCTGTGTAGAGTTTGCATATTCTCCCCGTGCTTGCTAGGTTTACTCCGTGTACTACGGTTTCCTCCAACAGTCCAAAAACATGCTTGTTAGGTTGATTGGTGATTCTAAATTGCCCATAGGAGTGAGTGTTAGTTCTTGGCCTGTGGTGGAATAGTGACCTGTCCAGGATGTACCCCTCCTGCTTCTCGCCCTTTTGGAGATGACTGGGATGGGCTTCAGCAGAACCCGTGACCCTGAATAAGGGAATAAGCGGGTATAGAAGATGAATGAGTGAATTTATTTATCCTGGAAGAGACCACTCCTATTATCAAATAGCTTATAATAGCTTTATAATTTGTGTGTCCAGACATTATATAATATGTTTATGTGTGTCAGGTCTGATATTTCCCTCAGTACAGTATTATCAGTAGTATACTATTGAGTCCTGCCATTGTTTATATTCACAATCAAATTATATTACCAAAGTCTAGCTTTTAACATGAAGTAGATATGACTCTATTACACTCTTTTCCAATTGATCGTACATTGCAGATAGAAGATATTGATTTAACTCATGTTTACTATATGCTGTATTTCTTCGTTTATTGCGGTCACACAGTTTATAATGCTAAATTAAATAAATTGATTCATTAATTGATTCATTCTTTTAAAAAACTATGTACTCGGTTGCCAGGTCTCGGCCAAATTTCACAACTACAAAATTGGGCAAAAAATTACCGGACAAAATAATTTACAAAAAAAACCCCCACATTTCTTATCCTGTTCATGAAAAACAAGATTATTGTAGTGCACACACATTTATTAAAAACAACTTTTTAACCACATACTATGCAAGTTATTTACTGTATATTCCCCTTTCATCAAGTCTTTGAGGTATCTTATGGAAACAGCAAACGTGCATTTTGCCTTTTTTGCCTTGAACTGGGGAAATTAATTAAATTAAATTATAACTTCAATAATAGTAGATAGTTTAACTTCAATAATATATTATTAAAGTTAAACTACCCACACTGCACAAAATCATCTCCTAACCCAAATGGCAACCTGCATGTACTTAACATATAGATTCGGGTTCTATAGCACAAGTACCCTTATAACAAGTACCAAAGGTAATACACCAGACTTCAATCCTTTCCAATCCATGATTAAGTTTTGTCAGGTTTAGCTTCCTCAGTGGCAGGTGAAAAGAATGCTGTCGGTTATGTATTTACAGCCATGCTTCAACAGGGATTGGCAGAAGAAAACTGCGGAGAACAAATGAGGGCCTCTCATATTATTTACAGCTGAGATGTAATGGGTTGAAGTCATAATTAAGATGTGATTGCACAGACGACGTTCTAGAGCAGTGGTGCATAGGTAATTTTCTGCATGCATATGTATTGCTGGGTGCTGGAAATGGGGTGAAAATTGTATAAGAAATGTTCATTAATCATTTACTGCTACCTAAAGTTTAATCTTGTACTTCGGTGATGCAACATGCTTAATTTGTATTCTGCAGCAAAGTAAGTGACGGCCAATCTGGTCTGATGATTCAATTATTTGCATGCGGTCACTACATCCTGTTCTAATTGCCCTCCGGATGCAAAAAGATAAGGCACTGCCAAGCATGGACAGTGTTTGTGAGCCTCTATTTGTTTCTCTGATAAATCAACAAGGTGATATGATCTCCAGTCTTGGCTCACAATTTGACATGATGACACTAGCGATGTAAGCAATCAGGATAATTCGCTTTGACAGCCGTCCCTTTAACAGATGCCTATTTTTTACGTTATGCATTATGTGTAAATTATGTGCGTCTTAGATAAACTTTCTGATAGTAAATGTCAATAATGAGTGGCTGTTTAATTCTTTATCAAACCCTAATCGACTATAAATGTTTATTTTAAAACTAACCTCAACCACAACCCAACCATTGCCATGACATTCCCCCATTAACCTACAAAAAACCTTTGAAAAACACACACCATGCCTTACAAATGTGAACCACTATCGTCCCCATAATATTTTACTCAACAGGGGGACTTCTGAGGCGTCCACAGATGCCCGAGCCATCTCGGCTGGCCCCTTTCAATGTAACTCTTGCGGCACTACTTCAAGCTCCTTGCGGGTGACTGAGCTATCTCTAAGGAAGTTCTCATTTGCCAGCCTGCAAGAAAAACCCATTTTAGCCGTTCAGAGTCCAACAATCACTAAATACAGATCTGACCTACTGCTGGCAATGCAAACCAAGCTCTGTTTGTACAGAGAGATGCCATGAGGGACATGGTTTAATGCTTGCTCCCATGAGCCCTCAAGCAACCTATGGAACGTATAGAGCCGGTCCATCGTTTCATGACTGGAAGAAAAACCACATTTCTTCCTACTGAATCCAACCTCGACTACCAGATAGGACTCTCCTCTCCAGTACCCTGCAATAGACTTAGTCAGCCAAGACAGCCCCACCACATCTAAGGACTTGACTCACCAGGGACTCTTTCACTAGCTCAGGCTCCTTCCCCCCTCAGTGAGGTGACTTTCCTTTTCCTAATAGCCAGACTCTTTGACCAGGGTCACTAGGTTGCCGACAACATGGCTCTTAGGGTCATTCGCATACTCAAACACCTTCACCACAATAAGGTTGCCGTTTAAGGTGTGGTATAACTGATCACATTATTATTAATAAGATATGTCTTAAGACTATCCAAAGGTCTACAAGATCTATTTAGACTAATAAAAATGACTGAATGATGGTAAATTACGTTATTATAGTAAAAAGTAATTCTTTCTTTCATATTTCCTTCTACTGTAAACGTCTTCCGTCTACCAATTTTCTGTGGGCACTCTGACTGATGCATCTTTTAGTCAGCAACAAGTGTTTATTGTTTCCTAAGGACCAACCCTTTCTGTTCGGAGATGATGCTCAGGTATTTTTGAATATGCTGAGGTTTATTGTTGTTTGTTTTCAGTTTTGTTAATAGTTTTTGCATGCATGTGACACAATACTAATAAAAGTAGCTGAAAAGAATACAAGTTTGTACAGAACTTGTGTTTTACTATGTGTAAAAACAAAAGATTTCTGAAAGTAATTCACTTTTACCCGTCATGATTTCTTATGATGCTTACATCTGTGAAACCGAGCTCCAATCCAACGGTTCATACCCAACAAAGTACCCATGTTTTCAGGAAGTAGAAAATTTTATAAAAGATAGATTTGTGAAGTAAAATTTTCTTTGGTGCCCTAGGATGGAAATGCAGGTTAGACTGAATCTGGATTTCAGAAACTGGTCCTGTAGTAAAAACACTGCACAATCTCTTCCCTCTCATCCCCCTTTAATTCAACTCTAAATTCAATTAAAGTTTGGACCTCTTTCTCATCCTTCACGGATGACCCTCAGCATTGTTGTATGACCCAGTGAATCACACACTTCATGACTCAGTGTACGTTTAAATGGCGAGCGAGGAGGCAGGAGAGGAGAACAAAAGAAAGGAGCTGGAGGGAGGTAGGGAGGGAGGGAGAGGGAAAGATAGAGAGAGAGAGAGAGAGAGAGAGAGAGAGAGAGAGAGATCTATGAGTTCACCAGCACAGTAAAAGCTTAGTTTAAGGTCGTCAACTTTTCATTCTACGCAAGGCCTGTAGCGCGATTTTTATGATAAATGTCCTCTGCAGTCTATTAGTTATAAGCAAAGTACAACCAGGAGTCCCATAACCCCCATCACAAATATAAATCCGTGTTAAAGGTTCTTGCCTAGAAACGTTATTAGTAACTGCACAGAGGCCACTTTCTCTCAGACTCCAAGGTGATACAAGAAACAAAAAAAGGTTGCTGCTCCTCTATTGAAAGTGTTACGCATATCCATTCTATAATCCAGCTTTAGCATAGAACATAGACAGCTGAACATCTATATGTGGAGTGTGGAATCTTCTTCTGATCTCTTTTCTTTTTACCGTCTCGTTTAATCTATTTACAGTGTCAATAAAAAAGTCTTTCTAATCATTTCCTTGGCATTAAAATTTACACAGCACAGAGTGCAATGGAGACATTTTTCTTTTGTAATTAACTCCCCTTCTTAAGGGTTTCTTAAAAAAGAGGGATCACCACCCCAGTCACCCAGTCCAGAGACAACTGTCCCTGACCACCACACTAGGTTGCAGCTCAGCCAAGACAGCCATACCATATCTTAGGACTTGACTCACCAGGGACACCCTTACTAGCTCTGGCTTCTTTCCTCTCAGTGAGCTGAATTTCCAGGTCCCAATAGGCAGGTTCTTTGATCATGGTTTGGGTCATAGTGGACCCTACTGGGGGCACTAGGCCCCCAACAACATGGCTCCTAGTGTCATTCGGGTACTCAAAACCCTCCACCACAATAAGCTTGGTTCAAAATGAGGAACGACTAATCAGATTACTATTACTTAGATATGTTTAATCCTATTCCAAGGTGTGTTATCTATTTAGACTAATAGAAATGACCAAATGCAAGATGAACTCATTATAGTTATTCTTTATTTCTTTCATTTATTTATTTATTTTTTGTTATCAACTCCTCTCCCTAAAGCTTTCCTCCATGCAGAAAAATAACGAGACGCGGGGACGAAAGCGAAAATTCTTTTTTTTTCAGGTAGCTGTAAAGGTGCTAGGTGTAATTTGTGTTTTTGTCTGTTACCCAGTGTATAGATGTCAAGTTGATATTTTGCTCATATATTTAGCCCTGATGCCATTAAAGCTAAGCGGAGTAATGGGTTTGTGTGCAATTACCAACAGGGTTTAGCGCATCTTTGAAAAGAGAGGTCAAATGGAGACGCTTAAAGGAGAATGTGTGTTTAAACCCTGTTCACACAGACAAAATCAACAATAGGACAACCTCGATTACAACCACTCGGTCATACACACACACACACCCAGAGCAAGAAGTGGGGAGGCGGGGCATTAAGGTGGTGTGTAACCAAGCTAAGGTGATAATGGGACACAACAACACTTGTTTAAAAGGTGTTTCCCCTGCACGTCATCTTAACAGGTATTTTACAACTTTATCCTTTTTTTCCCCTCTCTCTCTCTCTCTCTCTCTCTCTCTCTCTCTCTCTTTCTCTCTCTCTCATCCACATTTGCCTCTAAGGACTCTATATTTTGAAATATATACAGTATTTTAATGACTGCATAGTTACACCACTTGCAGGCTTGTTCTGCTCTTTAAAAACACCTTTGTGTAATCCTTCAATGTTTAATGGCCTCTATCTTCAAGCTTGGAGTGTCATTGTTTTAAATCCCATCACAATAATTTTTCGGGCTAATATCCATAATAAGTTCAAATTAAACTATTACATACAGTTCATATAATTATTATGGTGAAACAGTTTAGAACAGGGTATTAAATTCATTTTAGGAAGAGTCGCTATATGTTAAGTGGAAGTGGTAAACACAGTGATTAAGTTGTTGGACTGCTAATTGGAAGATTGGAGTTCGAATCTTGGCACCACTAAGTTACCACCACTGAGCTCCTAACCCCCAGTTGCTCAAGTGTATAAAAGAGACAAATATTGCTCGGGATAAAACTGTCTGCCAAATGCTACAAATGTAGTTGTTTACACGATAGCATCAATTTTGATGTACGGATACACAATAGACATCTTATGCCGAGTTCATGCTAATATTTGTTCATGCTATTATTTGACAAGCTAAATATCTGAGCCTGTTGGCAATTCGAAATCCTGCGGTGCAAATGTGATTTGATTGAAAATCACCTCTGTGCTGACTTACAGCCAATGACAAAGCAAGACACACGGTAGCGGAGAGGTTCACAGAGATGTTATAGACCACAATATCAGAAAGCATAGCTTTAGTCTTGGTCTTTTTTTTAACATTTTTTGCAATTCAGTGCAAAAAATAGTTTGTATTGCAACCTTAAAGGTTAAAATCTATTTTATCTATTGTAAAAGTCATGCGGTGTGTAACCTCCCGACCACTGATCCATTGTGCATGTGAAGAGAATAGCAACTGAATTTTACCCCAGATTGTGCAGTATGAAAACGATTGCGATTTTAAGGTGTTTCAGGTGTTTTTAGGAAGAAGAGCCAAAGATAATTACATTTAAAAGTAATGGAAAATGGTGGCTTAGTAGTTATGGTGTTGGACTAATACCAGAAAGATTGGAGTTGAATTTCCACCAAGCCACCACTGCTGGGCTCCTCAGCAAGGCCCATAACCCTCGATTGCTCTGTAGGTCGCTCTGAATAAGGGCATCTGCCAAATGCTGCAAATGTAAAAGTTTTGTACTGTATTGGTGTTTGGGGCAGCATGGTGGCTTAGTGGTTAGTGCTTTTATCCCACAGCAAGAAGGACTTGGGTTCGATACCCGGACAGGGAATTTTCTGTGTGAAGTTTGCATGTTCTTCCTGTGCTTGTGTGGGTACTCTGGGTACTCTGGTTTCCACAGTCCAAAACATGTATGTTAGGTTGAATGGTGATTCTAAATTGCTCATAGGAGTGAGTGTGAGTGTGTGTATGTGTGGCCCTGTATTGGACTGGCGACCTGTTAAGGGTGTCCCCCTCCTGCTTTTCACCCTTTCAGAGACGGCTGGGATAGACTCCAGCAGATCCTCGTGACCTTGAATTAGGGAATAAGCAGGTATAGAATAAATGGTCAGTACTTCACTGGGGATTTTCTAATATCTTCCTAATTTTCTAATTTCTTATTAACACGAAAGAAAAGAGGTTCTAATATAGTGTAAATTAAATAAAAATAAGTTTAATTTGGTTTTTGTTTTCGGAATAAGTGATTTCATTGTAATGTGAGTTCACATATTAAACCTGATTTAAACAAGTTCCCAATTACTAGTATTATCATGAGCAACTCACAGTATTAACATAATGCAATTACGTTGTGAAATCTCATGAGCATGTAAGTGCTGATGGGAACTACAGTATAACTACAAAAATAAATATATGCAATTAAAACCTGCAAGGTAGAAAAGTGAAGTAAAGATTATGTTAGTTGCATAACACCCGCAGTGTGGGTTTGTTTTTTAACTCTGGCGTGGGGTTAATGTTGATTTTATTTGGGGCTTTAAAAATACACACAAATCTTTTTGGATGATTAAAAAAAACAATCATATGACACAATTCAATTAAGTGCATCTGATGCATAAATTTATAGCGTTAATTATATAACATACACCCCCCCCCCCCCAAAATGGATGTAATTACACGTCGGTAAAGGAAAAATAATTAAAAGACAATGTTTTTTTTTACTTCCTAAATAAATCTCTATGCTCAGACCAAATTTTTCATTTAATATGTTCTGATTAGGGCCCTGTGATGGACTGGTGACCTGTCCAGGGTGTACCCCGCCTGTCTTTTGCCCTTTCAGAGATCCCAGTGACCTCGAATTAGGGAATAAGTGGGTATAGAAGATGAATGAATGAATGTTCTGATCAGTTTATCCCACTGCCAGCATAGTATCTGGTAGTAAATAAATTCTTTATTAATACTATAATTTACTGAAAAAACATCTTTATTTTATGATTTGGTTACTAATTGTGGAATCATTACAATCACTTTTATAAATGTAATTATTATTAAAATGTTAATTAATACTGTTTGAACCTAATCTCATCCATATGTTGCAGCTTCGGAGCTGTTATGAGTTAACATTTTGACCTTTTAGCAGTGCCTCTAGGGTATGAACACGTGAGTGTGCCTTCCACCAGGGTTGCGTAACAGTCGGCGGACGGTTTGCATTACCATGCCTTTTTCTTGTGGAACTCGGAGATGGAGATCTGAAACGAGCTTTGGCTAGCTGACTTTGTTTCTGGTCAGAAAAATTTGGATGCTGCTTTCTGTGTAGTGTTTAACGCCTCATTACTGCTGCCTGCTGAAACACAGTGTGGACATCAAGACGTTAAACGGGTTGGACAGAACCCCTAGTTTAGTCCCGTTTAGTATTATGTGGTTGCCTCATTGAAGCTGCAGACAACTGGAGGCTTTAATTGGGATTTCTCTGTGTTCCGGTTTGGGTGGCGCTGCTGTTCTGTTTCCAGTTTGAGTTTTAAGTTAAGGATTTGTTGTACTGGTTTTATATAGTCGTTTATTTATTTATATATATTTTTGTTTGCTCTTGGCTTGGTTGATGACAGTTGGGCTAGAACCAAATATTCCTGATTTAATGTTTGTATCAGTTTTTGGTTTGTGTAGTTGTTGTTGTTTCTTTTTTTTTTGTTGTTTAGTGTGTATTTAATAGATTTTAGATGACATTTTTTGCGGTTGTTAACACGCTATTTTCTTGGCCTAACAAGGTCTTACATTTACATTTATGACAAGCGACTTACATTTATCTCATTTATACAACTGAGCAATTGAGAGTTAAGGTTCTTGCACAGGGGCCCAGAAGTGGTGGCTTAAATTAAACCCACAATCTTCGAGTTGGTAGTCCATTAGCCACCATTCACTTGGCCCCAGGGCAGAGGATTGGATTTAAGGTGGTGTCCCTGTTCACTGTGTGTGAGAATCCCATCACTTCCTGCCCTGGCAGATCCATTGTCTTTCTTGTATTTAGTTTGTTTATGTAATATTTGGAACCTGGTCTAGAGATTTTTTGTATCTGCTGAAAGAACTTGCTCTCCCACAAGCGTACCACACATATGTGTGTGTAAGATTTTCCAGATTTATTCTCACTCCAACCTTCTGGAAATTTTTTTCACCTGAGTTAATGTTCATTTAGCCACAACATTATTAATGTGTTTATGCACTAACGTTGCCCTTTTAGCATCCTTGTAGATCACAAGGTTTACCCACAATGCCCACACTATCCCAGGATAGACCCAGCTAGACAGTAAGGGGTTCTGGGGGGGGCAGTCCCAAGGGTATTCAGTGGGGTTGAGATCGGGGCTGTGAAGAAATAATATAATGCTACAACATACAAAGATATCTGTAAGTGGTATCGCAGTGGTTAAGATGTTGGACTGCTAATTGGAAGATCAGGGTTTGATTCCCGGCACCACCAAGTTGCCACTTCTGGGGTCCTGATCAGGGCCCTTAAACCCAATTGCCCACCACTGTCAGTCTGCCACTGTATGTCCCTGTGCTGTAGAGTCTATGTGACAAATAAATACATTTACATTACGTTTATATGAGATTCTGCACTCTAATAGCGCATTAGTGTCTAAATGCTACATGAATGTGTTCCTCTTAATTTGTCTCTGCTCTCATTTTGTCAGGTATTATTAACAACGTCCAGTTTAAACAGTTGCCACATTTACATTCCTTAAATGTTCTTCACCACCCCGACTTTAAATACCGTCGGACAAATTGCTCGTAAATGTAGCCTTAATCAAACATTCATGCCATTTAATGGACCTTGTTTATTAGATAAAGCCAATTGTGATTATCCATCAACTGCTCATCTAATACAGAAAAAACCCACATTTGCTTAATAGATGTCTATTAAAAACTCATATCAGTCGGGTTTGATTAAAAAAACAACATAACATATACATTAGTTACAAATTACAAATACATCAGTTAGATTAAAAACACAGGTAGATGGATTCAATCTGGAAAATTGCCCCTTGTTATGAATGTGTGTGGGTGTATTTGAGTCATGTGGGTGTTAATGACTGAATCCTTCATGACTATGACCAGGATAAAGCAGTTACATAAGAGGAATGGAAAATTAATTAGATGCTTAATTATACAAGGTCAATAGTGATTATATCTGTATTATATTTTGGATTGGGGGGGGTCTGGTATTTTTGCATACTTACACTTTTTGGGTGGGGGTAATGGGTGGGGGTCTAAGATTATAGTTTAGTTCTGGACTTTTTTTTACACCAAACATAACACACCATGTCTTCAGGCGACAAGATTATGTCCTATTTGCATAAGATTAGTATTACAGGGAATCTCTAGTCATCTGTAATAATTGCGAGGTTGTCTTTGATTTTAATCCCGTGCAAATCGGCCATGTCTGTAATTTTTTATGTAAAAATGACCTACCATATTTCGTAGAACATCGAGGTCCTGTGATTATAATGGTTACGTGATCTCTGTAATTTGGCCAGGTTTTGGCGAGGTTCTGTATTGTTGTCTTAAGGGTTCAGTTCCCTGTGCACGAAGAATAGATGCTGTGTTGGAGTGTTTTGGGCGGTGCATATGGCTACACATCATACACCAATACAATTTGCAGAAAGAGAATATAAAAGAGCAGAAACAAAGAGAACGATTAGATGGAGATGCATGACATGTATAGCGGCTTGTGGTAAGGAAAATTTTTTGCGTATTATATCAAATGTATACCTATAATGACAAGATATATCCAAGCTATAACCTATTTAATGCTTTGGCATTATATTCAAGAGATAAGTCCGAGATTAAATCCGAGTTAACACACAGGCTTCGGTTATCGCGTACAAATACGCCACACGAAAATCGGATGGGTGTGTGTAATAAATTTCAGGCATTTAGCAGACTTACCTTATCCTGAGCAACTTACATTTATCTCACTGATACAACCAAACAATTGAAGGTTAAGGGCCTTGCTCAGGGGCCCAACAGTAAGCCACTGCACGCTACCAGTTTACCACATACATTTTGGGTACAACGTTTAGTGGTGGTGAAGAAATTATATAAATTATATAAAAAGTAGATTATTATATATGGGGGGGTGTGCTACTGCAAAAACATCTGGCCACATAATGTATATCTATCTATCTATATATATATATATATATATATATATATATATATATATATATATATATATATATATATATATATATATATATATATATATATATATATATATAGATATATATATAAATATATATGAAATTAAAGTAGTTATACGTGTACACAGGTGCACACAATGAATTTAAACATGTGGAATACAGGTGTTTCCGGATGTTACAGAAGACAGCGTCGTTTTCCAGAACAATGAGCAAGTAAACAAGCAGAAGCACAGGAAGCACAAAACCTCTTCAATATAATTGCTTTTTAAATAGAGATGGGAAAGCGGGGATTCATTCAAATTACCTTCTTATATATGTCCTCTGTTCTGAAATAACTTAATCCACTATTCTCACAGCAGATTAGAGAGCATTTCTCCTTAATTAAGAGCAGATTGTACAGCAAAAAAAGGCACACAGGCGCACCCTTTTTTCCTTTGTGGCGAGCCCCGGATCGATGGTGCAGCGGGTCGATGAAGCTTTTGACAAGCTTCACAAAATAAGCCTGTTCGGTTCTAACAGAAGAAAAAGATATAATGGTGTGAGGTACGGTAGTCGTTCTCAGCTGGAGCTTTTTTTTACCCTAATTATCGATGCGGTTAAAGCGATAATCGTTTTCATCATTTTCACAATTATAGAGAAACAAGTTCATAAGCCTCTGTAACTAAAACCATTCCCCGCACAGCGCATCGCCGACAGAGTAGCTGCGGATACTACAAAAGTCACCTGACTAAGCCACACAGATCCACTCCTGTACGTCGGCAGAGTGTTTATGAGTGTGTGAATCAACACTATCTCTATGTCAGCAGCCCATAAACCATCCATAGCAACATTACCTCCAGCTGCTCCAACCAAATTTTTTTAGAAAAGTGATAACACAGGCCATTAATGCCAGCCTAGCTCTGACTCCAGTTTGGATCAGAAGCCTGGAGATGGAGATAAAGAAAAGACAAAGGCAGTCAGTCAATCAGACTTTGAATGCAGCAGTACAGCAAAAGAGTTTTCGCTACAGTGCCGCTGCATTGTTCGCATTTCTGTGCATTTGTGCTACTGTCCAATGCAGTCATTGTTACGACAGCTGATCTGCGTCATGACACAAGAGCTAAAGCGGGCAAATAATAATTTTGTAGTTCTCGCAGTTTTTTTTTTATAAAGCATAATTTTTTTTTTTGCAATTTACATAAACCAGCCCGTCTGGTTCACGTGTGCAAACACATTTCGGCAGTTGCCATTACTCGTTCGGAGATGCAACTTAAAACAACAGCTTATACTTAAATACTTCTCTGCTAAGCAAATGCTTCTGTTTATCTATTATGCTCAAGGACATTACTCGGGTTTTAATGCATTTATAATCGTGGATGATATTGACTGAATAATGAGAACGGTGTGGGGGTATAATCATACACACATACACCTAAAGCCAGATACACAGCTGCCGGGATGATCTTTGTGAAATAGAATGCTGTAATATTCTACAGTACCTTTAAATATAAAACATGGAAGGCTGCAAATTCGTACCTCTTTCATTCAAATAGATAGAAAAAACCCCCATAAAACTTACATGGTTTCGGGTAACCCACGTTCCTATGTTAAGTTCCGTTATTCTGCTTGTTTTCCAGGTTCTCCCTGCTCTACCCACTGCTACAGGTGTGTTCAGTTAATCAAAGATAATACCAAATCATCAGGACCCCCCTCCCCACTCCCTTCATCTGAAATAGTGTCTCTCAGCTTGTGACTGACTGAACACACCTGAACTAGGGTAAACAGCAGAGGGTAGGGTAGGGCAGGGTAGGTCAGGGGTACCTGGAAAACAAGCAGAACATAACTTTTTGTGACTATAACCGATTTTTTAAATAACTGACCCATATACAATACACTATACACGGCAAAACAACCCAGGTTAGATGTATGGACCAGAACGGACGTTAAAACCTGGTGGTGGTGGTGGCTCATATGGTGTTGGACTGCTAACCAGAAAATTGTGGGTTTGATGCCTAACCCCTGAGCAAAGAATGTAATCCTTAACTTCTTAGGTATATAAATAAAATTCAGTCAGGACCTCTTATGTCAATAAGAGAACAAATAGGCAACCTTAAGGTCAACATTTACTGCCAAGTTTCTTAGTTTAAATGTATGGCTCTGTCCTAAATTCTCTGTCCTTTCCATGAGCTCAATAAAAAGCCTAGACAGGGAAACAGCAGCATTCTTCAGGGGGCAACTCTCCCATTTTCATAATAGGAGTGCATTTACACAGAGCATGCAACAATGACAACAGAATGACATTAGCACGGTTAAAGAAGAATAGAGGGAGGAAGTGGGTTGTGAAGTGGCGTGCTGAGGAAGCAGCAAAGCAAGCAGACAAGTGGTGTTTAAGTAAAGCATCCTGTTTGAGATTTGCCAATTAGGGGTTGGGTAGATTTTTCTTCCAATCACCTGATAGCAAGCTTTCCTACAAGGCCTGACTACCCTGATGACCCTGATGCAGAATGCTCGATTAAATGTAAGTCGCTCTGGATAAGGATGTCTGCCAAATGCTGTAAATGTAAATGGAAGACAGAGCGATTATTAATGGAAGAAGACTAAATGATTATTCAGTTTTTTTGCTTTCCTCACCATATTTTAAGGTCGGCAAAACAATACTCTTCTAGGATAGATAAAAAAGATAAGAGACCTTGTGGCTGCCTTAGCATCGATCATTATATATATGATAGTGGTGCTGAGAAAGAGACAGGTGGCAGAGCTGGAAGTAGCAGAGCTGAAGATGTTGAGGTTTTCTTTACGAGTGACGAGGCTGGACAGGATTAGGAACAAGTTCTTCAGGGGGACGACTCATGTTATATGTTTTGGGGGAAAAGTCAGGAAAGGCCGATTAAGATGGTTTGGACATGTACAGAGGAGGGATAGTAAATATATGTTGGTAGAAGCATGTAAGAAATTAAGCTACCAGGCAGAAGGCAAAGAGGAAAACCAAAGAGGAGGTATATGGATGCGGTAACGAGGAGATGAAGTTAGTGGGTGTGAGTTAAAAGGATGTAGAGAATGATTCGCTGTGGTGACCCTGATAAAGGAACAGCTGAAAGAAGAAGTTGGTGTCCATCTGAGTTGACGTCATGCACCAATGTTGCTTATATAATGAAGTACGCCTGGCATTGACAGGTGAAATCCGATCTGTCTGCATACATGGCAGACGCTAATGCATGTATCCGATTCATATCCGATTTATTACCGCATATAAATAAGCCTGAAACGGATCTGAAAATATTGGAATTCATGTGCTTTTTTTTCCTGCTTATACAATTGTAGGTCAAATCCCATTTGTGCCACATTGGAGGAAAAAATTGGAAATTGGGTCATTGAATTTACATGCAGTGTAAATTCAGCCTTAAGGAACATGGATTACCCAGCATTAAATTTACAGCTCTATATTTTTTGGGACAAATTCCTGTCTGTGTTTCCAGGTGTGTTTGTACATTTACACATCATCATCTTAATCGAAGCAATGTAAATCCTGATTGATTAACCTTCTATCATTTGCATAGGAGCTTGTTTATTCCAAATACACATATATGAAAATAGTTTGGTTTCATATTAATGACAACGAACTATGACATATAAAAAAATAAAAGAAACCCGGACAACCTGAAAACATTTGGAGACAAGTCAGGCTTGTCATTCAATTAAGATAAAATGCAGGTGTATAAAAGAAGGCTGAGACAATCTGTGCATACTGTATACTAGCCATAAATCAAGACGGCGCTAATGGCAAAATTGACAAAGTCCCATCCCATTCTTGTACATGTCTAACTTTTTGTCTGTGATTAGATTTCTTGTTACTGGCAGGTTTCCAAGAGATAAGTGACTGATCTGGTTTGTCTCAGTGCAACGTGTCGTTTACTCCCTAGTGTGCTACGGACCAGCATCAGGCATGTTCCTGAATACAAATTGCCTTCCTGCCTCTGGCCTTAATGAAGTGAGGACGCATGAGGTTATTGCCCTTATACGGCAAATTTTCATCCCATAAACACGATATCAACCTTTATTTATATTTTTCTATTTGCAGTTTTCCATTTTGAATTGTTTTTCATTCTTTCCATCATGTTTCGTAGCGTTGCTGCAATATCCTCGCCACTCACCGCTGAGCTTCCTGCTTCCTGACAACAGCACTGTAAACTTTTGGCTTTTTCAGGTTTTGCGACTCTTCTGGTTCTAATGCATGATAAGATTTTTTTTTTATTGTAGACGTGAGTAAGAAATACTCCCACGTCTGCCTTACGAGTCATTTCGTGCTTTCCACTCTGTGGGATTTGACGTTTCTGGGGTTTAGTGGAAGACACTAAATGCAAAATCGGCTCTGCCAGGCACACGGCAGGTAATTTCTGAGGGATCACCGTTTATCAGCATGCACATAAAAATAACAAGAAATTCAACACGATTAAAAAATTAGGCACACTGTGCTTAGTCTCTCATTTTAAAAGAAATTTTGAAGAGAGAAAAGGAATAATAGAGTAAATAATAATTATTGCTTACGATGAATATGTGAGAAAAGTAAAGTAAAGAAATAAACACACCAATGGAAGATAAAATCTTGGTGTAATTAACTGACTTTACTGATCTATGAAAAAAAATCTATGAAGAATTCAGCCCTAGTCTAGATTTTGTCTGGGACACGTATTTTGTGTTTGTTTTTTAATATTCTATTTATAATGATATGCTATACAATCACTAACATAATATAGCAAAAATCAAGCAGAACCAAACAGTGTTTTGATATCATCTAAAATACTTCTGTACATATCAATATACAAAAACGGTAAAAATTTACAGTTTATACAACTAAGCACTTGGCGGTTGAGGGACTTGCTCAGGGGCCCAGTGGAACTAGAAATCAAACTCACAATTTTTTGGTTAGCAGTCCACCAACCACTGCGCCACCACCTCCCCACAATACAATAATTTTCAGAGGGCAACAAATTAAATATTGTCTCTTTTTTACATCACATGGTTAATGGCTCATAAAGAACCAGACACTCACCGGTTGGGGAATTTGTATTTTTTAATTATTTCTGTTTTTTACCTAGCCTGGGGGAAATATTTTCATAGAAATGTTCCAAAAAAAACCAAAAGTACCACCTTCTGTTATCATAAGTACTACCTTCTGGGAGAATTTTGGGCTAATAACCAGAAAACTGTGGATTTGATTACTAGCACCATCAAGTTATCACTGTTGGGCCCCTGATAAAGACCCTCAACCCCAATTGCTCAGTTGTATAAATAAACTAAATGTTAGTCGCTCTGGATAAGGGTATCTACAGAAATGACGGAAATGTAAACCTAAAACTTGAACAGTTACCTTTAGCTAAAATCGCCGGTTATTCCAACAGAGCTATGTCTTACACAGGAAGTCAACAGTGTTCTGACACATTATATATTAAATAAAATTCAGTTTAATTCTATTCTAAAATAAGAAGCTTTTGTTTTTGTTAACAAAGTTCACAAAGCTAATGAGGCTATCATATTGGATATAGGCATCATTTAGGATGTTGCCTCCCCTTTAAAAAAACCCCCTCCTGATCTATAAAAAGGATTTGTTCATACAGCTCATGAACTGATTTCACTAATTAAGTTCCCTTCTTTGTTAAGGTGAGCTCATTAGTGAAATCTGCTGGTGTTGTGCAGCATTGGAAAAATGCCAGCTAGCTGTGACCCATGATGGATTAAGCTGTGTATCAGAGTATCTGTGTCCTATACTCAATCCACCCATGTCGAAAAAGTCTAAAGAAAGCACTGCCTTATGTTGAGAATGCATCAATAGAAAGGAAGGGCTGTTGATATTTACACCGAATTCTTATTTTGATAGAGTGTGTTGTCAGTATCGATGCAGCAAAAACAGTTGCTCTGGCTAACCTTTGGGAAAAAGAAAAAAAAAAAGTCAAGCTGATTGGCAATATAGGAGAAATCAATACCAATGGCAACACATCGAATATGCTGACATCCCACCAAGTCTGCTCGAATACTTAAACTGAAACGTGGCGGTTCAAATGGCATGATCATTAAGGTGCTAACTAATTACTTCCTCTAGGCCACATGCAGAAAAAAAAAAAAAAAAAAAAAAAAAAAAAAAATTGAAATGATTTTCCATGAGATCTTTCTGTCTGGAAAAATCTCTCCGGAGTGCTAAGAAATTGCGTGATGAATGGATTGTAACAGTCTAGTTATTGAAATCAATAGCAATAACTGCAATCCCTCATTTCAGAATGGCTCTTAAGCCAGTCAATGGATACCGAATTAAACTTTGTCTATAGTGCATCATTTCCATTTGAGAGATGGAGATCAGGATTTTATAAAATCCAGGAAGAAAAAAAAAAAGAAATCAATGCCAGTATATGGCTCATTATGAATCATAAGCTTTGGGACCTCTGAAAATATACTGTAACATGCGTTCGGAAATGTGTAATAAAATGTGTCTAAAAGCAAAATTACAACAGTGTTGTGTTTATTTCTATACTGGACATCACATAGAAAATGGGAAGTTGACCACATTTGTGATGGTAGGATGCAAGAAAAAATGTTCACCTTTGACAGTAAAAACATTTAAGGATCAGCCAAATGATGCAGTTCACAATATAGAAATCATCCAGAAAGACTGAGGGTTTAAGCCCCTCTGTCTGCCACTATTGGGTCCTTAAGCAAAACCCTTAAGCCCCTCCTGCTCCAGGTGCTGTATCATTGTTGACCCTGTGCTCTGACCCCGACTTTTAAAGACGGGATATCAGAAGAGTATATGTGACAAATAAAGATATGAACCTCATATTTTTACGCCTTCACATACTGTCTGCACTCAAAATAGCACACTTTCCTACTATGTAGTATGCATCTCCAAGTACTTTTGGCCAGATGATCTACCCCTTCCACAGAGTCTACAGTGTGCGTATCCCATGAGCCTGCAGGACAGCGTTTTTTCTTGTGGTTATATTGCACTTGTTCAATATCAACTTCAAATTTTTTCGATCGTTATTCTTTTATTTTCATTTTTTTCTGATTTCTACCCATATTCATACTATACAGAATGTTCATGTTACCAGTCGTAAAGTGCATAAATATAGTACATCCTCACACTACACACACATAGTATGTGATTTTAGACACAGACACTGTACTCGGCTCCTTTTACGAGTCAAGCATATACCCTCTCGACCCAATAAGTACAGACTTTCTGTCAGTTTAAAGGTTATGTTTGACTAACATACTGGAGACTTAAAATTGCCTTCGAGGTCTGGAGAAGACTTGCTTTTACCTTTTAACAGCTCGAGTGTGGCTTGTGTGGATTGTCAGACATGAACTCAGTGTCCATGTGGTGCAATACCAACATGAATATTAGGGGCGGTATATCACCATGTGGCACCGAGTCCACAGTGACACTGTAGCGAAGTAAGGCTAAATGATAGAAAGTGGTAGCTCAACAGTTACTATAAAAATTGCCTGCCACCGCTGGGCCCCTAATCAAGACCGTGAGCTGCTCAATTGGTAGAAAAAAAATGTAAGTCACTCTAAATAAATGAAGATATCATGTCAATAATTTTAATCATTTTCGGTATGCAAAATTTTGAACCTTTGATATTTTTTTAAAATCCAGATTAATAATATTATATTATACAAATTCGTACGTCATTCGTACAGTGACGTACAAATTTAGCAGACGAGTGGTTAGAAAAGTGTTGCAGGAATATGACAGCTTGATGCACAGCAATGTGAAAAAAACAACTGCTTTACACCTGCTAAATACTTCCAAGTATACAGGAGCAGTGTATTCAGCGTTGTTTAGACATTTTCTGTAAATCTTATTTACATCTGGAATATTTCTAAGTGATACGCGGTAGCTTGCTTGCTCCTCAGTGCCAAAAAAATCCATTTGGTTAGCAAGGCAAACTGTAAAGTGTTCAGGGATTTTTTTCTCACAGTGATGTTAAACAGACTTAAGATGCACCTTGAGGTAAAAACTAAAAATCGAGCAGATAAGTAACTAATTAGAGCTACAAAAACGATTACATAAACACTAACTGTTATACAAACCTTGTTGGTATAAATACTAGCAGATTTGAAACAAAATTAAAGTTTTGTTGAAGATAAATGTATTCATTTTTTTGGTTGAATGAATTT
This sequence comes from Bagarius yarrelli, assembly GCA_005784505.1. Lineage (NCBI taxonomy): Eukaryota > Metazoa > Chordata > Actinopteri > Siluriformes > Sisoridae > Bagarius > Bagarius yarrelli. Next base: position 3,907,704 of record VCAZ01000011.1, read on the forward strand.
ATATGGTGCAACTACCCCATTGCCCCATATCAGGATTAATAAAAAACTAATTCCTTTCATTTAAATATTTTTTAATTGTATAGTTTTCATTTATTTTAATAAAATGATTCTAAAAGATAATGAAACTTGTTAGTTGAAACTAATATTAAACATAATATTATGGGGGCAGTGGTGGCTCATACAGTTAATGCGCTAAAGTTGTTGATTGAAAGGCTAGGAAGACATGGGTTCAAGGCCCACTGCCGCAAACCTGCCACCGTTGGATCCCTGAGCAAGATTCTTAACCCTTTCTGCTCCAGAGGGGCTGCATCATAGCCGACCCTGCACCCTGACCCCAACCCTCCAAAATGGGATATACAAAGATCCCATTTACAAAAATTTACCCGAAGCGCTTATGTTGTTATAAACTGATCAGACAACTAACATGTTGAGTATTAAATTTGCATTCTAATAATAGAAACCGATAATAAAAAGTATTAAAATAATAAGCGAGAGCATAGAGATTAGCGTTTGTATCTCTGAGAGGAAGTGGTAGCGCAGTGGTTAAGGTGTTGGATTACCAACTTGAAGACCTGGGTTCAATTCCCAGCACAACCAAACCACCACTGCTGGGCCCCTAATTGCTTAGTTTATAACAGGGAATAAAGAAAATCGCTCTGGATAAGGGTGTCTGCCAAATGCTGCGAATGTAAATGAGCCAGAAGCAGGGCAGGTGTGTCTACAAAAGCGCAAGAGAAATTTTATTATAACCCAAACAAACAAAGCAACCAGAAGAAAACAAGAAAAACAACTGAATTTGGAAGGCTTAAACATAGCCTAAGAAATTAGAGATAAGCTTATGAATAGACTGGATAGAAACAGGAAGTATTATGTATGAGGCATTAATGGGGATTATAAGGAACAGGTGTCAAGACCGAAGACGGCAAAGCTCTGGGATCAAGCTGGTAAACAGGCAATAATGCCAGTATAAAGATGCTGTTATGTTGGTTAAGTGGAAAAAGTAAGAGTAAGAAAGAGAGACAGATGTCCGAATGTCCCTCGAGACTCCTGAATCTATCATTTTGTGTAACTCGGGCAAGATAAAAGAAGCAAAAAGCATGAAATCCATCCCGAATGACACAGCAAACAAAGAGGAGGAAACTCCTGTATAGCCTCCCTGTTGTAACTGGAAGTGACAGGCTAGTCGAAGATAAGAGAGAAACAAGATATGAGGCTTTTATTCGCATCCAGTCCCAAAGATGCTGTGTTGCTGCCCTGGTACTACCCCGGCAAGCCTATATCAAAGATCTCATCAGAGCTAATCAAATGATTGAGCACACAGATATATGGTACAATCCAGCAAAAGTATAGGGACATTTGTAAAGGTTAGAGGAGCAGCAGCTCGGTTTCATTGATATTGATGAAGGTGGAATTGTGTACGAACGTGAGGGGAGGCTCGCTGAGGGGAAAATCATTCATCCCAGCACCCTGTTATACACACGCTGAATGAGGTGCCAACCTGTGTCATTCAAAAAGCCATTTCTGTCCACCCTGCTCTATTGTCCTTTGACAGAAAGAAGGGGAGGGAAAGGAAAAAAATGTGTGTGTGTAAGACGGAGAGTGAGACAGAGACATGGGAGCCGAGAGAGAGATTGGGATGGAAACCAAGAGAGAGCGAGAGAGAGGGCGAGAGAGAGAGAGAGACAGACAGACAGATGGAAACCGGGAAAGAAAGACAGAGAAAGAGAGATATATAAAGACAGAGAGACACAGAGATGGAAACCAAGAGCGCGAGAGAGAGAGAGAGAGAGAGAGAGAGACCAGGAATAGGAGTTTTAGAAAGACGGGGCATTTATCAGTAGAGACATTGGATATGGAATAGCTGCTTTCTTCATTCAGGGGAATAAGAAAACAAGTAAATTTATACACAAGGTGTTAAATATAATGAAAAAAGGAAAATATTGATATAATTTGCTGTTTCATTAATATATAAATAAAATACACATGACAATATCAACACAGACTGAGTCTAAGTTTACTATGATTGGTCAGATTTTACAACATTTCTGAAAGATGTTCAGGTCGTGTTTTTCAGTACTTAAATGTTGAAATTCCCAATGATGTAAAGTTTAAGGTGCTAAAAAAGTATATGACTGAATATCAGTCTGTTTTTTCACATTTTCACACCCGAAAATATCACTAAACAAAACGAACTGTGATTGTTTGCTCTACATGTCAGTTAGATGTCATCAGCTACGAAGTCATGTATTTTGTTTAAACCCCAAATGTGTTATAATACATCTATTCATTCACCCATTTGTTTTCTATACCCGCTTATTCCTAATCAGGATCACGAGGATCTGCTGGAGCCTTAATCACACTATTCACACTGTTTAAAATCAAATAGTTTATAAAACACTCTCCCTGGTAAAGAGTCACCCAAATGAGGATGGGTTCCATTTCGAGTCTGGTTCCACTCAGGATTTCTCCCTTATATTATCTAAGGGTTTTTTTCCTCGCTATAGTCCCCCCAGGCTTGATCACTAGGGAAGTTTTTTTTGATAACATTACTTAAAAAAAGTAACTTTTGTATTGTTATTCATGTTCAGTGAAACTGCTTCGAGACAATGTCCATTATTACATGCGCTATATAAATAAATCTGATTGCAGGGTGCTGATCGCAGGGGCACTGACAGACTCACGCTCTCTTCTATGGGCAACTTAAAATAACCAACTAACCATGTTAGTTATAACTAACTAATACATGTTTTTGAATTGTGGGAGGAAACTGGAGTGACCAAACCCAGACACGGGTTGTGACTGGATGTAATAATACAAAAGTTTTACAATTTTATTTTATTTTATTATTTAATTAATTTATTTTTTATGTAAAATGGGTCATGTGTAGACAACTTACCCCTGTCATTACTGCCCAAAACACTTTGTGGTGCTCTATTATCCTTCCATCACATACCAACGGCTCCGAATTCCAGAATCTCAGAGTCTGATGAACGTATTTAAGCTGAACAGTAGGGATCCCATCATCTATACTACTTCCTCCATGTTCAGTTTTAAAGTAGCGGCAGAACTGCTTAGCATAGCATAATGAGAATCAAGAACTGCTAGGTCTTCTGAAAAGACGGAGAACAGAAGCTCTAACTGCCTAACAGCTGGGTCATTAGCACGTTGCTCGCTGTTTATTGCATTAACATATGAAACACACAAATATAGTACATTCTAGGCATCCAAGAGCCTCGCACACACCTCACTCCAGTGCACATGGTAATGAAGGGAAAGAAAGAAAGGGGAAAAAAAGACAAGCGCGAGCATCACATCAGCATTCAGTGTGCAAAATCAGTCGAAGTTTCCGAAGCTCTTGATTGAATTGCTTTTCATTTACTTATGCTTCGAGTATTTGTTTAGCTGATTCACATATTTTTGTTCACGCTTCAGGTTCATTCGGTGCAACCAGATTAGATACTTTACTTCACACGTCAATGCCGCTAGACAGATCCGCACCTGAGTCCGTCTCACCTTATCCAGACTCCCTAATGAACATTCTGTTATGCCGCATCACACAGTTTTCCTACAATAACGACAAGAAAAATTTCTTCTTCATACACTGAATGGTCAAAGGTTTGCGAAGATCTGATCGGCACACCAATAACTGTTTTGGCAAATGTTAGATTTTTTTAGCCCAAATCTAACCCAGATGTGTTTTTCTTATGCCAATGTGAACAACACCACCCACAACAAATCTGACCATTTTAATTCCGTTTTTTTATGTGGTATTAAATCCGAAACAGGTCAGTTTTTATCCAGTGCGGCCGCAGTGTAAACGGTTATGCCGGAATTCATGCGACATCATTTTCGATTAACGTGCGTTATGTGGGAAGTGGTGGCTCATGGTTAAGGTGTTGAACTACCAACCAAAAAGGTTGTGAGTTTGATTCCCAGCTCCACCAAACCCCTACTGGGCCCCTGAGCAATGTAAATGTAAATGCCTTTATTTTGTCACACATACTTTTTTACAGCACAGTGAAATTCTTTTTTTGCATATCCCATCCTAGTAAGTTGGGATCAGAGCACAGGGTCAGCTATGATACAGCGCCCCTGAAGCAAGAAGGGTTTAGGGCTCAAGGACTCAACAGTGGTTGGCTGGCCAGTGGTGGGGTTTGAACCCAGGTCTTCCGGGTCTTCAGATCACCATCTCCTTAACCAACTCCTTATTACTGAGCACCTTAACCATTTGAGCCACCACTGCCCCTCAACCCCTAATTGCTCAGTTGTAAAAAAAAATGAGATAAAATGTAAGTTGCTCTGGATAAGGGCGCCTGCTAAATGCTGTAAATGTTATCATTCTACACTGGCGTGTAACTACAAACAGTTGATATATAATACATTTTGCTAAAATTGTTCACAGTGCTATCCCACCTCTCCTGACTCCAAATACACATCCACACACACTTTCATATGGAGGTAAAAGCCACTTATCCATAACATGCTATTATTTATAATTTGACCCTTTTTCTTCTCATTCTCTTCCTGCTCATAAATTTGCTGTCAGTCACTGCACATCATCTTAGGAACGTAAACACCTACTGCATAAATTCTGCCTTCTGTTTCTTCTATGTTTATTTTACCGTAGGTCATGGACACGTCATTTGTTCTTACGCACATCAAAGATCAGTTCACGTACCCCAAGCTTCATGAAGACCCTAAACTCAACCCCACTAAACACCTTTGGGATGAACCGAAACACCAAATACAGACAACCTCATCCAACATCAATGCCGAAGTAAACAAATCCCTACAGCCATGTGGCAAAATTTAGTGAAAAGCATTTTTACACTTAAGTGTGGGATTATTATAGGAATAAGATTGAAAATACTTCTGGAATATGAATCCCCCCCAAAAAAAGAAACCACATACAAATGCCGGTTGTAAGGTGTCCCGATGCTTTTGTTCATATGTTGTATAATAAAAGTACCAGAAAATCACGATTTATCGCATTAAACATCTCTCTTTGTTGCGATAAATATATAAAAAAGAAATTCACGATTTTTTCCTTTACAAGATACTACCCCCAGACGTTGGGCAACCTTTATAAAAACAGCAGTAAAAATAACCACATACGGTTTTATGGCCATAAACCCATGTTCAACACTTAAAAATATGGCTCCGGTTTGGCACCAGTTCATATCTAGAATTATAAAACCATGCTCTGCAGCAGATTTAGCTATTTTTTTGGCAAAACTGTATTGCGTTTCTAAATGTGTGCAGTGTAAAAAGATCCTGTGCTAAAATGTTATAGTTAGTTGATTACCAACAGGCACCTAATCAAAAAATAAACATCATAATCACTTTCTTTGTTACAACTGATAGTGAAAAAAACCTTGTGTGTTTTATATAAGTAGTGGTTTTTAGCATTATAGAAAATTTAAATAATGTCAAATGCTAATTGGTGTCATTGAATATTCATTGATTCATCTTCTATATCTGCTTATCCTCTAATTCGGGTCACAGGGATCTGCTGGAGTCTATCCCAGCCGTCTCTGAAAGGACAAAAGGCAGGAGGGCCATCGCAGGACTACACACACTCTCTCCTATGGGCAATTTGGAATCACCAATCAACCTAACATACATGTTTTTGAACTGTGGAGGAAACCGGAGTACCTGGAGTAAACCCATAGAAAAACACACACTTCACACAGAAAGGCCCCTGCCTGGGACCTTCTTGTTGTGAGGAAACAGTGCTAACCACTAAGCCACAGTGCTGCCCTAATTGGTGTCAATCGGTGTAAAAAAGGTCTGAAAAGGTCCCGAATCTGACTCAGGTCTGTTTTCGTTATGACAGTGTAAACAGCACAAACCACATGAAATCTGATCTTTTATTAATTCTGATTCGTGCCACTTTTTTATGAGGTATTAAATCTGATACAGGTCAAATTTGTTCAGTGTGACCGCAGTGTCAGCATTTATTTCAGAATTTATGCGACTCTTACATCATTTTCGATGAAATATTATACTAAATTTAACCCTTTTTCTCCTCAACGACTGCTCATAATTTACTCTCAAATACTGCACATCACCTTAGAAATGTAAACACCTACTGCATAAATTATGCCTTCAGTGTCTTCTGTCTTTATTTTACCGTATGATATAGACGTACAGTATACTACCCCCCAGACGTTTGGCAACCTTCATAAAAACAGTAGTATAAAATAACTACATACGGTTTTATGGCCATAAACCCATGTTCAACACTTAAAAATATGGCTCAGGGTTGGCACCTTTTTATAGCCAGGATTATAAAACAGATTATTTGTGGTTCTAAATGTGTACATGTGTTAGAATGTTATAGTTAAATGCTTACTAACAGGCACCTTAACAGAAAATGAACAGAACAGAAACCTTGTGTGTTTTTTTTTTTTTTTTTTTTTTTTTTTTTTTTTTTTATAAATAGTGGATTTTAGCATCAGAAAAAATTTAGAATAAAATTTAAAATAATGTCAAAAGCTGTTAATTGTGTGTCAATTGGTGTAAAAATGGAGGTCAGAAAAATCCGTTTAGGACAAACTAGATGGCTTTTGTGTCTCCCAGGAGACCTAAAACAGCCAAGAAAGATTTATGTGGTGACAATATTGCGACTGATGCAAAAGAGTGAGACAGGTCGTTATTTTGAAGGGTCACACACTTTATTCATTGGATCTAAAGATTGTTTACGCCACAAATATACAAATAAGATGGTTAGCATAGAGTTTAGGAATGCACAGTGTGAAACGTCAGATAATAGGACACCCAAGATTTATTGTTAACCCTATAAGTATAATATATGATCAAAATCCACACATGAATAACTCAAGGCATTTTTTTCTAAATGTTTATAGCATAATTATTGGAAACACTATAGACATTTCATTTACATTTCAGTTTTGGAAATTTAAACCTTTTGGTTTAATGTCCGGAGCTTCTTTCCAGCTGCTCTCATTGATAATAATATAATCAGCGGCTTGTACCCAAATCCTAATTGCATGCATTGGAGCGATTTTGAATCTGTTTTCTGTGCAGCCTCCAATTATTCTCCTGGTCATGGCTAGTTGCTTTAGGATAGTGAACAAAAAGGTCCTGGAATATTGCACACTTCAGTCATTTAGTGAATGTTTCATATTCCATGACTTGGCACACCTGCAGCAGCGCCATTGAAAAACAACCTGCAGTTGCTCAGTAGCACCATCTGTTGCACAGAACAAATGCAGGGCAACTTTGATCGTGATTTGTTTTTGATGAACCATTTTGGCTCATTAATTTTGTTTGCGTGTAACTTGCCATCAGAAGAATTTTTCTGAAACGCTTGGGTCTGTTGGGCAAAAGCTGACAACAGTGCAAGGATATTTATCAGTTTGTTTCTAATGTTTTACTTATATATAGAAACATCTTATATGGTAAATGGGCTGGGACGTGGTGGCTTAGTGGTTAAGGTTTTGGACTGATTCCAGAAAGACTGGTGTTTGATTCCCAGCACCACCAAGCCACCACTGTGGGTCCCTGAGCAAGGCCCTCAACCCCTCAATTGGTCAGTTGTATGAAAAAGAGATAATCGTAATCTTACTTTTTTTACTACCAGAAAGTCTTTACAATGGCTATGTTTGTTGTTTTTTTAACATAATAAGCTTCATTATTTTGTCCTTGTAACTTTATAAAGCTGCAATGTAGGCTATATAAACTACGGTGGCCCAGTAGTGCACAACATTTAAAAATCAAACATACAATTACAACAAAACAGAAACAAGCCACAACACAGCAGAAACAAGCAGCAAAGCAACGAAAACAAGTTACAATGCAAAGGAAACTAACCACAACAAAACAAAAACAAACCACAACACAACAGTAACCCGCCACAATATAACAGAAACAAGCCACAACACAGCGGAAACCAGCCACAACAAAACAGAAACAAGCCACAACAAAACAGAAACAAGCCACAACACAACAGTAACCAGCCACAATATAACAGAAACAAGCCACAACACAACGGAAACCAGCCATAACAAATATACACAGTTTTATCATATGAATTATTACAGTATATTTATTTATCAAACCGTACATATTTTATCAAACTAAGCTAGTCGGTTTTGAAACTGTGGTATTGGGTGATTGTTCAGGATGCAGAAAGGGGTTAGCCGTATGCTTAATGTAAAAGTGTTAATACATAGGGGGACACTGTTGATTGGCACCGGCACTGTGCATCATACACTAACTCATCTAGATTCTTACTGGCCAAATTTTGTGCACAGTATGGGACCAGAGGAAAAGAGCCAGATCGCTCACAATGTATTCATAAAACAGATGCTTTGGCAAATGGATGCAATCTAAAAATTGCCACTTAGTGTCCGTCACTGGCACTCGCCACTGTCCTCTTTCATTCCTGCTGCTCTCCTACTGATACATGCGTGTGAGAAAAGTCCATCAGCATGGCCGTGTTATTATGATTAAAGAAGCTGTGTGCCTGTTGAATTATGTATATGCAATAGAGTCAGAGATCACTCAGCTAACCGTCAATGACAGGTATGAATACCTGGAAAAAGGCCAGAGACCATCTGACATACACACTCATCCGTTCTTTCTTCTCCTCCATTCTCTCCGCTCCCATTTTTTATTTCCCCCTCTTTTCTCTCTCTCCCCCTCCTGTCTGTCATGACACAGAGATGTAATTTATATAGTTGCTTTAAAACTGTCAGTTTTATAATTGTCACACGTGTGACGGTGTTTCTTTTCGGGAAACGCTTACACCTTTCTGACTACACATTAAACCTAACATGGCCTCTACAGTCAGAAAAGAAACATGAATGTGTGTATTGGGGTGTGTGTGTGTAAAGCTTTAAAGCTTTGTGTTATGATATGCCAGATGAGGGGCTTCCAAATAGAGAGGGTTTTACATTTATTTAAATACAAAAGGTCAATTTAGTAAAGATGATGGAATAAAAATGTACTTTACTTTTATTTTATTATAATTATTATTATTAGGGATGCACCGATACCAGAGTATAAGCACAGTTTTTTTTCCTTGGTATTCTCCGATACCTGTACTTTTGTGGGATGTAAAATTATAATTATTGTATGGCTCTAAAGTTATCTCTAGCCATTTTCTCTCGTCCTGCAAGGGTTTTCTGCAGGTTCGGGTTAACGTTACTGGTAGCATGCTAACTTTTCTGTTTTAATTATAGATGTTTTATCAGATTATTCGCATTATAAAAGTTTTAAAAATGACATCACAATGGGTATTAGTTATTGGTATTGGAGAGTTTTTACGAGTATGATTATAAGTACATAAGATCTGTATTGGGCCCAATACCGATACCAGTGTTGGTGCATCCCTAATTACTGCTAACATTTATCCCTAATTTACAGTGAAGATTTTAACCGAGAAAATGTTTAAGTGTGAGAAGTTGAAGATTGAGCCTTTTACAAAGACACAATGACTTTGGATTTAAACCACCCACATATAGATAAAACAGAGAAAACGAGAAGATTCAAATAAGAATAAACCAAAAATATCAATAAAATATATATGGTTATTGTTGATGTCTATGTGCAAATATTTGTACATGGAAAAAATATATAAACTTCATTATTTCATGAGAACAAATTATGTAGGTGTTTTTTTTTTTTTTTTTTTACGATCATCTCAGGTTAAATGTTCATTTTTAAAAAAAAAAAAAGGAATCTGGGAGACGGGATTTAAATGAAAATTTAACTTTCAAGTAAATGCAAACATTGCATTGTTGTTTTAGTTTAAATTATTAAAAAAAATAAAGATAAAATTAAGCTTTGAAAAATAAGAAAAACCACAAACAATAATAATAATTATTATTATATAATAATAAACACATTATAATAAAAAAAAAAAAAACGTGTGGTATGGTCACATGACCAACATAACAAATATTCTCTTATCTAACTGCAACAATTTTTACCTAGGATATTTACTTACATACTGACCAATCAACACACTTGGTTTAGCGCATCTTAAAGCTAAAGCTAACAAAAAAACCATCAGCTTCAACAAAATGTGTCCTGGAGTGATGTAATGGCTTTAAGAGCGAACACAGTGCTAAACTCTTTACAGTAGCTGCCTCAGGGATGGGCCAAGTATGATCATTATAAGCCAGAACTCATTCAGCTGATAATCATAAAGGTTTTTTTTTTATGCGTGCTTGTTTGTGGATAACAGATCATGAACGCAGTGGGCCATCTGGAGGATCAAAGACCTTCTTTTCCATCGGCCGCATCCCTTACTTTTTCTTTTTCATTCATTTTTTCTTTTCCAAACCCTTTTTTTCCTGTCATTGTCCCTCCAAATGTTCATTTCCAGATGCTGAAGATCAGGAGATACAAGAGCTAACTAAACCATGATTAAACACTTACCTCGCTTGCAGACTAATTGAGGCTTAATAAAATTGTTTTATTAAATTGCCTTTAAATGTCCAACCTGCAGTGACACAAGAATGCTATAGAAGAGAGAGAGATAGAGAGAGAGCAAGAGAGAGAGAGGGCACTCACAGGCACTTAAGAAATGTGCCACCTTCAGATAAAGCTTCCTTTATACAACACACACACAGCACTGATGAATGCAGAAGCCTAATTAGTCAAAATGGAATCAACACAGGCCAGGCTGGAATACAAAATGGGGATTGTGTGTGTGTGTGTGTGTGTTTGTGTGTGTTCGTGTTTGAATTTTGGCCAGAAAAGGATCCATTTTCAGATACTGAATGCATTAACTATCTATATCTATTTAACAGGAAACCAAGCATAATTTTGTTGATTTAATCAGCTTGTGCTGCTAAATGCAAATGTAGTTCATGCACATTTCAACTAAGCCTCCAAATGCTTCTCAGCAATCACCTTTAAATGTCATTTGAAGTTGTTAAATATGAATAAATGAGTGTTTTTAAAAACTTTTTAAAAAAAAAGATGTTCAAACTGAAATCCAGCCCTGTGTGGCAATTTTAAGCATTACTACTATCTCACTTTATCGTAAGTCAACGTCGTGAGTGAGCCAGAGCCCATCAACGTCATGGGAAAGCTGTTTAACATAACATAAATAAAAACTAAATTGAAATAATTTGTATTAAATTGGATTGAATGGAATGCACCCTGCACATGACTCCAATCTATTTGCAAGAAACAAAGCACCCACCCTTGAGGTATTCCTTTCTCAGAGCTAAATTAGCATAACCTCAATGCCTGGTAATATACACTATATCCCCCAAGAGCCTGTGGATACTTATTAAAGTATCCATTAGTGGGTCTTTTCCTGTTTACATGAGTTTGGACGCACACAGTTGTCTAGAATGTCTTTGTATGTTGTAGCATTAGATTATTCCTTCATGGGAACTAAGAGACATGGCGTGTTTTGGTTGAAATTAAAGAACTTGAGTGTCCTGCTCTCAAGCCCTGGCACTGAGTTAACCCAACTGAACACCTTCAAGATTAACTGGAACACCAACTGAGCCCCAGACCATCAATGTCTGATAATGTCTGAATCTGAAAACAGAAATAGATGTGATAAGGTGTAAGGTGACCCAATACTTTGGTCCATGTAGTTTATAAACCCAGAAAAAACACACATGGACTCAACATGTGAAATGACATAGACAGGAAAACATAGACTCATAGATTCGGAAAAGCAAATCTGTAGCTGATAGGGTTGTAACAGTACACACATCTTTAAGTTTCTCCGGTGAATTTCAACAGTTGGATAAGACGAGCGCAAAGTGCAGACATTGTTTAGAAGTGATTGGGTTTGTTTCTGGTAACTCATTTAAAAAGGCACCACCCAAATATAAATATCACTGCTATAAAGGGGAAAAATGAGTGTAGTGTAAACGCTGCTCCCCAAATGCGATTGGCTTTTTTATAGCAGCAGATTTACGACCATGGTTGAATGGGACTGAAAAGGGATATAAGCTAGAATTTAGACAAGGTGTGGTAAAGTTAGGTAAAAATAGGTACTTAATAAGTAAAAAAAATCTAAGCAGGCCTGCTAACTGTGATTGTTAGCATACAGTCATTCATACTGCCAATATACTACTATCTATACTACCAAAGCAATTTACGTTTATGTTCTTTATACATCTGAGCAATTGGGGGTTAAGGGCTTTGCTTAAGGGCCCATCAGTGGTAACTTAGTGGTGCTGGGAATTAAACCCTGGTCTTCCAGTCTACCACTTCCTCTTACTGTACTGAAATTGAACCAAACCATGAATTTAAAACCGAGGTACATACAGTGTTGTGTACTGTTAAACTCCTAGTAGCTATGTCATAAAAGACTGTTCATATTTTTTATTTATTATTTAATTTCTTAGGCCAGTGCCCAGACCTCATTCTTATAACTACATACACACATTCCTAATTAGCTGAATAATAATATAATAATAACTTATAATAATAAGTTACTAAATATGATTTTAACTAAATAACAAGGTAATAATACCTAAATAAAAAGTACCAGATTTCTTTCAGATACACTAAAGTAATTCTAGAGATAGTATAATGATTTTCATTTCTGTGATCATTTTTTACTTTTATAAAATAATAGATATAATTTAGAAGGACATACATTCTGACCTCGAATACAGAAGTTGCTGAAACTTAATGGAGTACCGGAATACAAATTTCACCTTTTAACGAGAGGACCTTGAAGAACTTTCATATAAAAATATTTATATTCTGTTCATGTTTGTCCTTTTAAGTAAAAAGCTGGATTTGAATGCTTTATTCTGGATTTCTGGTAAACAACTAATAAGCGTGTAACTGTTAACGTAACCCTAAACAAATTAAAAAGTGACTGGATTTTAATGATAATGAAAAATTTAAATAGCACCATTGTTGTTACACAATAAGTCATCTTTAAACATAAAATACGCCAGCAGTAGTCGTAGCAGGACCTTTAGACTGTCGGTAGAACATCTGCATTCCAGAGCAGTTTTATTGGCCATAAAGTTGCCTGACTGTCCTGTGAAGCAAAGCAATCTTTATATTTTGTTTGCTTTAACGTCATGTTCACAGGTGGGAAGTGGTGGCTCAGCGGTTAAGGTGTTGGACCGATACCAGAAAGACCGGGTTCGATTCCTAGCACAACCAAGCTATCACTGCAAGGCCCTTAACCCTCAATCGCTCAGTTGTTTAAAAAAGAGATAAAGGTAAGTCGTCTGGATAAGGGCGTCTGCCAAATGCTGTGAATGTGTTTACATTTTGTCCCTACAAAAACAAAATGGCGTGTGATGCCGTTCCAATACTGTAAACAAATCATTTGGTAATTCCAGCATTTAGCTAATTCCCCCTAATATGGTTGTAAACACTGCAGCTGTCTTGTAAGTAAACTAGAGTGCAGCTTTATTTTTGGTAGAACATTACCTTTTCTAAAACCCTACAAAGTGTTTTGAGGTTTGTGTGCCATATGCGTTAGATGTTCAGCCAACGGTTTATGGGCTTAGTGTCAGAGGCTGAGACTAACAGTCATGTGACCTGACAAACACAGACTCAGATGACGGTTCCAAATTCCAACAACCACATATACTACAAACATGGCTGACTGAAACTCCAATTTATTGATGGAAGTGGGTTTCTTAGCCTTCCCTCCTATACAAGGTCTAATAGGGCGGGGGGGTGCATTTACCCACACTTTGTTTATAGAGACATGTTTATTCACAAATGTTCAATGGGACTTGGCCTATGATTTTACCATCCTTTTTTTTACTTGGTTGTGTCATCATTGCCAACCTGTTATTGTTTACCGGCGATTCTTTGCCTTGCCTTTGTTCGATTCTGTTGGTACGTCTCCTGACCTTTTCTATGTTGATTGGATTCTGTGTTCGGTTTAAATTTTCCTTCCTGTTATTAAATCCGCCTTCATTCCAGTCGTATGACTCTTAAACTGCTCAATGTCATTCTATCTTCCTCACCTTCCTAAACTCCTTGCCAGGTTTTATTTGAGCCATTAAATAATCTCTGGGCATGAATTGTAATTTATGCGTCAACTAACATTAATCTAGATTTAGAAGGAACTGATATCAAATGTAAACTCTGTGGAACTTACATTTGAAAATTTGTTTACCAGAAATGCTGTAACATTTAATAAACTCATTCATTTGTCTTTATTAAAGGGCACCACACACACATACACACACACACACACCTAGAGGCATTTTAGTTCCTGTAGAGCGAGAATCACTTAAAATCAATACATATTCCTCGGACTAATCACCTTGATTCCATGATGAAACGACTCTATGCTGAGAGGATGGTTCTCCCACCCCACTTCTTCACCAAGGTCTAATGGGGACATGAATTATGTAAATCGCATTTTTGGCCAGTTGCACTCATCTTAACCTATTCGGCTTGTAACTGTGATTTCTGAATGACTGCATTCTCCAGTACCAATGGAGGGATTAGCTGGTTTATCTCTTGTGTTATTTATTTCTTAGTTCCAGAGACTTGTAAAATCAATGTAAGCCATTCTGGTGGCTGGTTAAACCTTATTGACATACTTTTGTATTGTCACATGTATGAATATTAATTTAAGTAAAACATATATATATATAAATGTTATATTTTATTGCAGACTGTTTACAAGCATTGCATGTGGGCTTTAATAAGTTAATTATCTGCATTGAGGAAATAATCAGCATTAATACCATAAGACAAGCATGGGATCATATCTCTCACTCATTAATTATGTTTCAGTAAATAATGTTTAGCAACATGAAACGCCAAACCCCAACTCTCTCTCTCTCTCTCTCTCTCTCTCTCTCTCTCTATGACTCAGCCACTCCAACTAGGCGATGTGCAAAAGGTGGAAATGGGGGTGTAGTTACCATAGTAACAAGGTATGCGAACCAGGACCCTTGTAGGATGAGTGGATATTAGAGAATGGCTTGGAGCAAGTCGTCCACACCTGCATAACAGTGGTTAAGCACCGCTGAGAAAAGAGAGACTGGAATAGCAGACCTAATAGAAGACTCGTACTTGAAATGTCTGTGCTCTAGTATGTAAAAAAAAACCACTGCGTGATGAGGCGAAATAACCTCTAGATTTATTTATTCGGAAATAATACTTAAATACTGTCCATGCTGAATAATTAAGGGTCTTATATTCTGATTGACAGCTGATAACATTTATTCATTCATTTATTCATTTATCTTCTATACTCACTTTTTCCCTAATTCGGGGTCACAGGGATCTGTCTATCCCAGCTATCTCTAAATGGGCAAAAGGCAGGACAGGTACACCCTGGGCAGGTCACCAGTCCATCACAGTGCCACACACTCACTATGGGCAATTTAGAATTACCAATCAACCAAACATACATGTTTTTGGACTGTGGGAGGAAACCGGAGAACCCGGAGTAAATCCACACAAGCACGGGGAGAACTCCACACCGTGATGCCCATCTTATAACAAATTTTTTAAATTGGAAACATAATTTACATTTTTAAAATTTGTTTACATTTACATTATTTGGCAGACACTCTTTTACAGAGTGACTTACAGTTATCTCATTTACAGCGGGTTAAGATCCTTGCTCAGGGGCCCAACAGTCGCAATTCTGTAGTGCTGGGAATCAAACTCAGATCTTTTAATTAGCAGTTCAAATTAAATTAAAAGATCCAAGAAATTGTCTGGATGCATATATGACGATTATTTTTTTTTTAAATTCTTTTTTATTAAGAATCCTTGTGCCAAGCACAGGTAGAAATGCATTTTGTGTATTAAACTCTCTTTTTTTGTCCAAGGACTTACTTAAATCTTCATAACTCATTGCATTTCTGCAATGTTACAGTTCTGCTCTTCACTTTGGTGTGATTGCATCTCATGGCTCAGTTTACATTTATATTTACAGCATTTGGCAGACACCCTCATCCACTTTCTTTTATCGCTTTTAGATAACTGAGCAATGGGGGGTTAGGGGCCTTGATTAGGGGCCCAGTGGTGTCAGCTTTGTGGTGCTGGGAATTGAATCCTAATCTTTTAGTTAGCAGTCCAACACCTTTACCACGGCACAAACACATAAAAAACTGTTCAAAATCCCAAAACATATGGTTTGTTTCCCACGGGATCGTCTTCTTAAAAAAAATATTTCAACCTACATTTAAATGCATCCAACATGCCTTTAAATAAAATTTATATCTAATATTCAATTTGATAGTAGAAATGAATTAAGCCTGGGTTTCATGAAATACTGCTTAATCCTTATTCTATCAAAAAACAAGGTTTTTTATTTTTTTCTGTCTATATAAAATATATAATAATATAATAAGTATATATTTGTATACATATTTAAATAAAACCCCATATTTTGGCTTGGAAAGCACTTTTATTCATACTTATCTACTTCAGTTATGTAGAACTGAAGAATCCGTCCGCTTTAATATTCATGGTCTCTTGAACACAGTAGATCTAATTATACTTGGTACACAGGGTTGTAATGAGAAGAGTAGGCTTTATTTCATGGCTCTTTTTTTCCCCGTACACCCACAGACAAATCAATGCATTAAACAGTAAAGATTAGTCCTGATCAAAGCCAGCGCTTGTGATATTAAATAGTAAATGGGGAACGTTCATTCTGATAATTGGACTTGTGGGAGTTGAGTCTGGGTATCCTGTCAGGAACAATCACTAAATAGTGCTCAGACCGGCTGGGGTGTGGAACAACCCCACATTTATCATTCTCACACACTGTCGCACAAATGTGACCATGCCGTCTGTCTCGCTTAGATTCGCAATATGCCCAAAGTTTCAAACTTACAAAAGTTATAAAAGTAACATGGATGCATCCTTCTCTCCATATCCCATCTGTTATTAAAAACATAGGCTAAGCCATTGAGCTCCTCTTTAAGGCCACCAGAGTAGCAGAAGATGTGGGATAGATGCCAGCTTTGGAGTGGGTAGAGCGGCACATGGCACCTTACACTGTCCAACATTACCTTCTGCTGAGAGACAGAGAGAGGGATAGGACAGAGAGGGGGAGAGATTTCTTTCAGTTTTCCCCCCACACTGTTATTCCAATTCTCTTACATTTCTAATCCATGCTCTTGCTTTTTTTTTTATTAATAAATAAAAACTGTAGAAATAATAATAAGATATAGCGGGATCATTACAATACATTCCCCCATGTACTGCACAGTCATTGATTTTGTAATTTCACATAACAGCAAGTTTGGCTTGTTTGAACTCACTGATGTAATACACACACTCCTCACAGTTGCCATGTTGTAGCATTCACCTAAACCACCAGCTGTAGTTAATAGCAACAAATCCCTGGGGAGTCGCTGGGGAGATTTAAAGTGACAAAAAAATTTCTTACACTTTGCTGAGGGCTGGTGAGCGCAGATGGCGTCTACGTGGCATCTATGAAAAACATTTATGACAACTGGCAATAACCTACACAAAAAAAACATTGCTTCATATGTTGTTATTGAGTTAGGAATTTTTTGTTATGATGCCATTTTGTACACTATGTGACCAAATTTGTGGATAGCAGACCATCAAATCTGAGTGTTTTTTTTAACACTCCATTTAATCTTTACTCCTCTTTGCTGGTCTAATTTTATCCACTCCTCCAGGAAGGATTTCCACATTTTAGAGAGCAGAAACTGGTGTTGGTTCTGGTCTGGTTGCCAGTTTTTTAGTAGGGTTTGGATTAAGGCTTTGTGCAAAAGTTTTTATACTCTATTCTGGGCAAATATGTCTTCATGGGGCCCAAGAGCTTTGTGCACAGAAGCCTTGTCATGTACTTTCATCATACTCATTCCACTGAGTGTATATAATTATAGAAAGTACACTGTTCATTATTACATTACATGCTGTTTAAAATAATTTATTAAACACACTCTTGGTAAAGACACCTAAATGAGGACGGTTAACATTGGATTCTGGTTTCTCTTAACATTTCTTTCTCGTACCATCTAAGGGAGTTTTTCCTTGTCACAGTTGCCCCAGGCTTGTTCACTAGGGATGTTTTTTATAAAATTTTTATTTTTGGGGAATTTTGTATGATTATGTATGTTGTGTAAAGCTGCTTTGAGAGAATGTCCATTAATAAAAGCAATATATAAATAAACCTGAATTGGATGCTGGAACCATAATTTTGGTCTTCTAGTTCTAGTGACATTGGTCAGATGTAGGTGTTCAGAAACCCCTGTCCATATAATGTATGCTTAAAAATAAATAAGAAATGAAAACAGATGGTGGTGGTGGTGGTGGTGGGGTATAGGAAAAAATAATTTTACTGTAACAACCAGTAACAATTATTTTATTAAGTATAGAAAATTGTGCATAACTTTAACTATTTACTGTCTAATTACGATTAACCTTAAAGTATGTTTGCAACACAAGTTAAATTTATATATTTTATAAAAATTAATAGCCTCATAAAGCACAATTTTCTCAAAATTTTCTACATTTTTCAATGGCTGTGTAATACACAAATTTTACAAAATATGTCAGGGAAGCCTGAAAAAAAAATCCTGGCTTAATTAATGACTTCTTATGAGTTCAAATGGTTTAAGTATGATAAAGTTTACTTAGATAAAAAGAGTATGTAAGTGTTAATAATCATTTCTAAAAACACATTTATCATATTTTCATTCCAGCAATAAAAACATGTGAAATAATAGATATGATGTCAACATCTGATTCAGTTTAAGTAAAAATGCCACAATAATTTGCTTTAAAGGCTTACGGAAGAAAACGTAATTTCTTTTTTTAATTTATATTCTAACATGTTTCATAACAGTTATGTAATTTCTGAGGTAATAAATCACATTATGTATTATTATTCTTGATTTTTACTCTTACCCGTCCAATCCTTGGCTAAAATGTTTCTTAAGTAGGCCAAATCATAGAGTCTGTACATCCTGAATATCTGTGTGTGTGTGTGTGTGTGAAAATGTGTTACCCTGGCGTTTAAGAGGGGAAGAGCACACATGTAATGGACCGTGACTGGAAATCGATTCTTTTTTCCCTCCGTTACACCTCCCCCCCAGTGAGACTACGCAATCATTTTACCCGCAGGGATTTAAAAAGGTCTGTGGCACTCGGACTCAAACACAAAGCTAGCAATGAGTTATCAGGATAAGCAGCTTAGTCAGGAAGAGTTAAATCATGAACTGACACTTACTCACAAGTTGTTACTAAAACATCTTGCCAGCAATGAGGCTTCAGAGGCAAACTATGGACTCGCTATGAGCTTTCAGTATGTCAGATCCTAACCTTCGGCTGCTGCACTTCGTCAGTGTCTAAATATTTATAGGGAGAACTTGGAAATTCATATTTCACTATAAGCAAACATTAATCCTGCCACATCACCAGACAAACAACCTCCAATAACATGAGGTAAATGTAAAAATGAAAAGAAAAAAGAGCTACACGGTACCCAGTACATAGAGCGTTCTCACTTCCTACGTCTCCGCAGCACTCGCCGCTATCTCTCCTCTTCACCCGCTTACCACTACACACAATAGCAACAAAAACTCTCCCTACTTATACCTTAAAAAACGCCTCCTCCCTAAAAACCTCCCACACACAGGAACACAAAAACAAGCAACAATTCGAATCCTTGTAACAGGACCACGGTGTGAAATATTAATAGAGAATTTCACTACCTTGTTTAAAGCACGGTGGGTCGATTATGCTAGTCTTTCTCTGAACAACACATTTTCACTGCTTTTTAGTCCCAGCCTTGTTTTTGGCTACAAGCAGTACCACAGCATTGGGACACGGCCATGTGGCTAAACTGAAGCTATAGCCAAAAATATGGCAAGCAACACTTTGGCGCTGAAACTGGGCTCAGTCCAGGGGACACATTTCATATAGTGAACCACAAAAGCACACAGTATTAAAAATGTAAGCTTGCATTCCAAAATACAATAAAAAAACATACTCATTTTATTATCAACATGTATCTACTATCAGAGCTGCTATCAGACCTGAATTTTGAAAAAGGAACTGATTCCATGATGAATATGACATGTAGCTAAGATGTGTAAAGCTAAAAGCTAATTTTATAGAATCAATATAGTTTACAGGTGTGTTAAAGAATATAATTTACTCAAGCTTTCACGATAGTAACTACCAGTGTAATTACAAATTACTGTACATGTCCACACATGACAAAGCAAATTAAATGTGTGTCTAAGATGTAATGGCTTATATCATATCACTCTGGATGCCTCAGGATCCTCGAATGCTACATCAGTTTGTAAATCCAATGTTGATGATTCTTATAAATGTCTACTGGAAATCCGGTGGACTCCAACCAATCTGGGTGACTTTTAACATCCTAAATGTTTCAGCAGTTCTGTGTAGCATATTCATTACCTTCTTTATATAACACAGTAAAGTTATCTGGTTAGATAAATATTCTTGCTCTTTAAATAGCGTGTAATGTTAATTAGCCAGCCAGTTAAATACTCAGACTGGACAAAATCTTTATTTCTACCATTTAGCACACCACTCTATATGGAGCATCTTACATTTAGGCCAGTGGTAGCTAAAATGGTTAAGGCATTTTCTTCTTATTGGAAAGATTAAAAAGGCTAGGGTTCGAGCACCTTAACCCTTTCTGCTCCATATCATAGCTGACCCTGCACCCTGACCCCAACTTTCTTAGCTGAGATCTGTGAAAAAACGAAACAAAATTTTTCTGTGCTGTAAAAAAATGTGACAAATAAACCCCTTTAAATTCTCTTTCTTTTGAAGAAGATGAGCGATAAGAGCCTTGCTCATAAGCTGACCAGTGGCAGCTTTGTGGGGGCTGGAATTAAACCCGTGATCTTTGGATTAGCAGTTAAACACCCTAACCACTAGCAAGCAGTAGCAACCACTAGCAACCTGCTACATTACTTACCACAGACAGTGTAGCAAAATGATGTAACACTTGCAAATGACATGTTAAGTTGAATATAAAGCTTCCCTACTGTAAAACATCAAATGATCTGTTTAGCTATTCTAGCACTCTCAGGTAGCTGATGGCATACCTGTACATGTTTTCACAGGTTGGGCATTGAGCTGTGAGATGCCGTTATCTCCACAGGTTTTGGCTTGCATAATTTGCAGATCATTATCACGCTGATAAATTGGGCCAAGGATGCTCATCTGTCTCCACTGTCTCAGATGTTGTTGCTTGTGACTAAGTGTTTGTTGCCTGAACAGTAGAATTTCAGTTTCTGTTTAAAATCTGCTCATCAGCTCTTCTGATTTTAAAGGCAGTAATCCCCTTTTCATTCTGTAACCTTTGATAGACTGTCTTTTTACTGGGGATAAATGCTACACCTTGTTGCTGTAATGAGGACCTTGGTTCACTCAGTCCTCAGGTAGTGGAACAAGAGGAACATCTAATTCTACACCTGATTGCATCTTACTAGTAACATTAAAAAGGACAAATCTAACACAGTTAATAGGTATCTAATATTATTTTACTTATTTGGAAATTAAATTTAATTGGCTGGTTTGGATAAGAAAAATACACTGTACTGCCAAATCTCTCTGGAGTTCACTTGATCGATAAATTAGAAACAATTTACAGTATGTTCAATGTTACAGTCAATACACAGTATTGGCAGTCTATTTTATCTACTTGTGGTGACAAGGGTTCCCATGGTCACTGATATATAGCCAAACCTCCTGACAATTAAGATTCATACATATCTTTCATGCATTTTTTGGTTACACTTCAGTTTAAGGACAAATTCTCACTTATATATAGCTAGTTGCTTATTAGCATTCCTATTACTAGCATATCCACTGGTTTTTAGCACTTTTTAGGTCGCATCAGTATTACATAGGTACTACATAGTTATTACATAGGTATTGCATAGGTAATATTAACTAATTAAGAACTATTAATAACAGAAAATATACTTAAATGACAGAAGTTGTAGTTTATGATTTAAGGTGAAAATGGTTCCCTAACTAAAGTGTGAGCCATAGTTCTTCATGAGTAAATTAGTGAATGGTGTGTAAGATGATTTATGTGCTGCATAGATAAAATCTACAAGAAGGTACAAATTAAAGCCAAACCTCATCAGCTCATCTTTTTTCTTCAGAAGAACTTTTCAACGTTTAAGCTATTAAATCATATATCCTTCTGTCTGAAATCAGATGCCTGAATCAGAGGTTATTATCATGGGAACATTAGGATGACTGATAATTATGCACCCATGGGCCTATTTAATTAACAATATGTTGCATGTTTCTCCTTCCTCTGCCTCCAGACTGTTGGTTTTGTGAGACTATTTTCTCTAATTCTGGATCCTGAAATGCAAATATATGAAAAAGGATTACAAAATAAATTTTGAATCTGGAAAGTATTTGCACCGTAGTTCAATTGAGCAGAATTTGATTACCTTTCTAATATAATATTTTTATTTTGTTACCTTTCTCAACCATGGAGTGATAGATCGATTCCTATTAGACTGCTATATTTTCAGGACTCAATCTCCATTCGTCCAGAAGCTGCCTGGAGTATCTGAGAACACTTAATAAACGGCAGGCCGTTATTGACTTCAATTTAGAGAAAGCTGCTGAATGTTTTTTTCTCCATAGAGGCCCAGAGTACCTTCGGGAAATTCAGAATTGCCATAGGAAACATATTACCACAGGTCAGAACCTCCAGTTTAAAGGATTTATTGCCAGGCCCCTAATCATATTTTACCAATCTCTGCTCTCTTCACTCTCTCTTCTTTGGGCTTGAGTACAGCACTGATAGTTTTTCCACGTCAATATACTTTAGTCTTTCTCCAAGCTTCCAAAAACATGTTTTCAATTACAACTTTCAGGACACACAATTCTCACTACACCTCAATCACATCGTAATTGAAAACACACTCGATAACGCTATGTGTCGGGCCATGGAGCGTTTTTATTGATGACTAATCAGTCTACATCTAATGCATTTACTGGGTCCTACAGGTGCTGAAACAAGTAAAAAGCATGATGGAATATGTCCTTATGTCCTTATTTTCAGCAAAAAAAAGCTGGTATTTCTTTTCATCTTAACCAGCCTGGAAGTGCGCCATGTTTCAAGTGCACTTAATTTAGAAGACAAGTACCAATCACTCTCGATTACTTTGTTAAATCTCATAGGAACAGACTGAGTGCACTGAAAATTCCCCTGTGCATGAAAGTAAAAAAAGAACAGCATGTTTTCCCAGATATGTCTTAGTTTAACGCTAAAAAGTATAACAGAACCGCCTTACACACATAACAAGTCTGCCTTACAGCCATATGAGTCCATAAATCTTTCATACTGAATGCTATCGCTATTAGCACTGCTTTATGAGTTGGACGATATAAACTTTTGCAGTTTTTATGATAGGAAGACTGTGGTGCCGCCATATTCAGCACAGCAGGACGCTTATCAACAGCGGCGCTGGCCTCCTTCTGTCGATGCCTAATTAATTTACTTGACAACTCCGTAATTGTTTTCAAAAGAAAACTCAAAATGCTGAATTATGATTATTTTTTTGGGTCTGAAAATATTTAGCGGTTGCTATCTGCTTTGGTTAAAAGTCAGTCAGATTCGGTGTCTCGTGCATCTCTTTTCCAAACATCAAACACTGACAAAGTCTCTTTTTAGTGCTAACTGTTGGCACAGCAACCCGAGGATAATGAATTCAGACGTGATTGGAATGTTAATTTTGCCTGGCACATCACAGTCCCATATGTAAATGTAGCATTTTCACATGATGGAGGTTTGGTATGTATAAAGAATTCTTTAAAATGGTGAAGTTCATTATTTTGCTGGAGAATTACCCTCTTCTCAGTGACTGACACTAGTCGAACAATGCAGCGCGCAGTGTCTGAAACGACGCAACTGGCAAGAGCACACACTCTTTCAGAATTAAAATGAGTCACAAATCAGCCTTCAGTGCTTTCCAATTTGCTCAACCCGGCTGCGGCGAAAGCTACAGCTCATCTCTGAATGGAACAGAAGCCTCAGAATTCAGCTGTTGCATTACTATCGGGATTGCGCTTCACTACACTGTAGATTGTAGCTCCAACACTAACATTAGCGTTGCACTATTTCTAATTGAGACAGGAAATATGTGTATATTGTAAGTATACCAAGTTTAGTGACCAGGACATTAGCGATAAAATGTTTCAGCTGAACCAATACTATTTTAAAGCTTTGTGGATTATTTAGAATAAAGCCAACGGTGCAACCATTTATAATCTTTAGTTTCTAGATGCCAGAAGAGGTCAACAAATAATTAGGGTCATTATATTCTATAAAAGATGCCTGGATCACTATATCTTTGGCACAAACATTAGACAGAGAAGGAAAGGGCTTGTTCTGACATGCAAATTCAATCACAATGAATTTAGGAGTCGTAAATATTTTTAAGCCAGGTTTCAGTTGTCGAGGACAAAAACAAAAACAAAACAAATCTGTCAGGACGTGCCGAGGAAATTGAAAGCGTTCACATTTCCCTAAATAATTTACGGAATCATCCATGAATGATGGTGTCACAAATCGGTGACAGGTGGATATAAACATCTCGTTTAATCTTGATTCAGATTAAACCAGCAGGAGGAAACGGGGTTAAAGGATAGGCAAAGTTCAATGATTAGACTGACAGACTGTACAACACAGGCAATCATGATCAAAAACACTGGAGGAATTCAAAAAGTGGTTAGATTTTTGACCACGAGATGTATTCCAACAGCTGGATATTTACAGTCACTCTTTCTGTCTTTTTAATCATTGAAACATAAGATAATGTATTTTGGTGAGTCCATGTATGCGGACTTTTACGCTCGGCTTTTCGAAAAATTGTGCCGTTAGTAAATATTGTATGATAAATAAAGGGTGGCCTATAGGCATCTGACAAGAAATAAAACAACAAAATCAAGAAAAAACAGAGACAAATTAGTTTCGGATTAATTGATTGCATTGAGGCTAAACAGGAAACAGATGCGCCAATGTTCAGGTGAGGGTAAAAGCTGTAATGTCAACGCCGGATTCAGAACAAGAAACCAGAGCAACTTACATTTACTGTATCTCTTCTACTCAGCTGAGCAATTGAGGTTAAGGGTCTCGCTCAGGGGCCCAGCAGTGGCAACTTTGTGGTGCTGGGAATCGAACACCGATAATCCAATTAGCAGTCCAACGCCTTAACCACTGCGCTACCGCTTCCCTAGTGACATAACAGAAAGCAAAATTGCGAAATGATTATTTTGTCAAGAAATAAAAGAATGCAGGTGTTAAATCATCTGTGAATTTTAAGCCGAACCAGGAAAAGCTTTCATAGTTGCGTCTGAGACCTTTACAGCTCATTATAAAACAGACAGGTCTGATCATAGAGCAGGACAAAGAGCCGGAAATGAACCTTACCTTTCCACTTCCAGTACAATGATGAGGGTCGATAAGGTTAAACAATATCAAACAGTTTCTAAATCAAACCTTTTCCCTCCAAAAAAATCTGTTTTTATAGGCTTTATCGATTAACCTGAGCCCAAAAGCATTTTGCTAATATGCTATGCTAAGCAATGCTGATCCCAATGTCGAGGCTTTTTTTTCTTCATAAACATCTCACATCTTTCTCATGATAATCATATCACACCACTTTACTGTTATACTGATCAGAATAATAAACGGTGTATTAGTGGACTAGCATTAAATGCTATCAAGCGTTAAAACTGTTATTTTTAACTATGCTTACTTTCCTGGCATCGCCGCTGTTCCCCCCTGCAGCCTACCGTGCTTTACTAACACCCTTCAATGTGACCGCTAAACACAGCAGCCCTGAAACTAGGTCATGGGGTGCCACAAATTTAATCTTAGCAGCCAGAGGACCAGGGGATGTAGGCCAGGGAAAAGTGCAATATTGACACAGGCCATTTCACTCTTTTACTGTCCTTTATTTTCCACCCCTAGGGTGCACTCATTCGCCACCCACAAACCAGGTCAACAAACCAAATCGGGCTCTGGAGCATAGACCCCACACATACTGTGTTAAAATCCTTAAAAAGATCATAATCATCAAATACAGCTTTTAGGGTCATTGGCTTTTTGCAAATGCAACATTTTAGCAGCATATATCCTGATTTGTTGTGCAGAAAATGATAAGTTAATATTATAAACCGCAAATGGTCTTGTTAACAGCTTCCACGTTATAAGCGACGACTGTAATGTCCCTCGATGAGAATCTTTTTATAGGTTATATGCTACATTAGCAGATTGCAGATCTTTTTAAGGCATAGTCGCTCAATGTCCTTTCCATTTAGTTTTCTAGAGACACTAGTGTAGAAATTGTGCAACTTCCTGTTTAACTCTTTCGACCTTTTCATGAGTATGACCTCTATAATGACAGTAGTACTAGAGTTGGCATCAGGGATATCAATTACCTTCACTGCTGGACTATTAAACCGGAGGCTAAACCAATCGCTTTACACCGTCTTAGACCCCCAGCTGTGATAATTTATGCACTTCCTTAATGCACAAAATCTGCCCAGCTTCAGGCTCCTGACTAAAGTGCCCTAAGTATCTCTTTAACTTGAAGAAGACAATTAGTAGCTTAATACTCTTTACAAAGAACCATTTTGTCCTGTTAGTTCAGCAAATAGAAGGCAACACTTGTACAAAGTCTCGCTGGTGATCCATCAGGTCAATTGGCTGGTTGTTACAAATGGAGCACGGCAGAACAGTGCAGTGTAAAATAGCTACTCGCAGTACAGGCCGATTGTTTAAATCCTGTATTATAAAGTTGTTGTTTTTACAAGGTTTAGACATTGATACGCTAACATATCCAGGATTGTATACAATAGAAATGTGCAGAAGTGGATACTGACTTTCCAGGATTTTGAAAAGTTTCAGTTTACATTGTACAGCATTTCTTGAGTAATGCCAATGTGCACTTAACACAAAACATAACACAGAAACAGCTGACACCGGGCCAACAGCTCAGTTCATCCTCATCCGAAACTGTCATCCTAAGAAGCAGAGGTAGCATCGAGTGCCGCAAGCATTTTAAATTTATAATAAATGATGTGGCATTTGTATAAAAATGTTTTACCGAATCAACAACTGTCAAAAATAGATAAAATAAAAAAAAAAAAAACACAAAACATAACAATGTTGTTTTTCCAACCTAAGCATCATGGCCAAATTAGCTTTTAGCACACACACATCATTGTCAGTAATATTATAAATACCACAAAGCTCCAGTTTCAATCACGCATATACAACAAAAACAATTTTTTAGCTTACAGGATTATTTGGCACAGCATCCTCAGCTGTACAGTGTATTTCTAAGCCTGAGCTGCAAAACTAAGGAGAGAAGGTGCAGAAGTGAAAAAAAAGTAACTATACTGTGCGCCAAGAACTCTATACATTCAAATGCCAGCTAATCCTTCAAAATGAGCTGCTCCATGTCTCCTCTGGCTTTCTCTCTCTATATGCATCTGCCTTTCGTAGCGTTTATTACAACCTTTTGTACTCACCCTCGAGGACAGGCGCAATAAAGTACAGTTCCTGCAGTATGTGTGTCTTTTCGTCAGACTTGCCAATGCTAACAGGCAGACAGTCTTTCCAAATCATTTAAAACTGTATCTTGTACAAAGTGGCCACATGGGCATGTGTGTAAAAATAAGGTTCATAAACACTAGGGTTTGCGTTCCTATCAGTCCATTTTAGTGTAACCGATTGATTGGATTATTCAAATTATTTTATTTTTCTTGAAACCAGATTACTGTGGGATATTTGTGAAGAAACAGTCCTCACATTTCCATGATACATTTCATTTTTTGGAAAGCCTTCCACAAGGGTAAGTAGTGTGGGAGGGAGTTAAAGGAGCCCCCCATTGCAGTACTGTTGTTTTATCTTAGTCAATGCAGTCCCAATAGAGCTTACTACCGAAGGAGAGTGAGGATGTATATGTGTGTGTAAGAGAGCTAAAAGAAAGAAAGAGAGAGAGAGAGAGAGAGAGAGAGAGCAGTGTGTGGGTGAATGTATGGTTGTGTGTTTGCATGTGATGTGAAACAAACTGACAGCAGTCAAAAAGCGAAAGAAGAAGAGCAAAATATGCATAATTATTAGGCACAACGGAAATGGCATATATGGTTAAAAAACTACAGAGGCACAAGAAGAACAAAGAGTAAAAACGAAAGAGTTGGAGAGTGCACAGACTTACCAATGTCCGCAAGAGAGAGAGCGAGAGAGAGAGAGAGAGAGAGGAAGAGAGAGAGAGAGAGAGAGAGAGAGAGAGGGAGGCAAAGCACAGAAGAAAGAGAGGAGGGGGTGGATGTGTTAATACACAGGAACACTGCATCAAACCAGTGCACTGCTCTGAGCGGGATGCGTCAGCAGTACATTCACGTTTTCATTGAAGGACAAAAGGAGGAGGTAAAACACAGAGGTTTGACTGCCTGCAACCCTGTCATATGAAGGAAAAAAGCGCAAGAGGATCCTGAATGCTCGGGATACGGTGAGGACCACCGCTGCCACCACTGTCGCCGTGGACAGTTTTCTTTTCTGGGTGCAAGTGTGTTCGTAAATCTCTCTCTCTCTCTTTCTCTCTCTCGCTCTCTTGATCTCTTTTTCACTCTCGCGGTCTCTCTCTCTTTCTCTGACACTCTTCTGCAGACCGCCAGGCAGTCAACAGCCTCACAGGCAGAACAGGCAAACTGCCACAACTTACTACCTCAAGAAGCAGGAATAAAAGAATACCGGGGGCAAAGAAGTATGGAATCCTATTCAAGAAATGCAGTCTGAAATCGACAGCACGTCACAGAGCAAGATCAATTCCTTCTTTTTCTGACACTGAAGCGGGTGAGTGAGAGCAAGCATGAGAAAGATAGAGAGAGCAAGAACACACAATCGCTAGAGAGAGCTTCACTGCTGCGATGCTGCTGCCCCCCTTCCTCCCCCTTCTTGCTTGCGCACCACCACCCCCGAGCCCCCCTCCAGAGAAACTGACGGATTATTGCTAACTGTGCACGCGGCAGTCTGCAGCTGCTACGGCAACGAGCAGGAGAATTGCGAGTTGAAAAACGCAAGACGGAATGACCGCAATGTGCGTCTGTTGGCTTTTTTGTATTCGTCAGTGAACTGCTAATCGACAGGACAAGTGTCGATGGGGGGGTGAACAACAGCCTGTTAGTCTTTAACAGGCAGGAAGGAATATCTGTAAAAGACTTTGGATTCCAGTCTCAACATTATTGCTTTTTCGTGTTCTTTTTCTGCGCTTCTTGCAGTTTGGAAATGGAGTCTTGTGAAAAATGTTCAGCTGTATGCAGAGTCGGCTTCCAAGGACAATCAATGGGGGAGCTGAGAAGAGATCTTTTTCAATCTGACTGGATCCATGCACCTGCTTAGCTCAATGGGCCTTACCTCTTGAATCAGTTTCTGCATTCTTCTGGAAATCAAAGGAGCCATTTTTGGCAAATTTATTCACAATTCAGTTTACTTTTTTGGAAAATGTTGTACTGATCTTACTGAACATTGTTAGTGTTATGCAAATTCAAAAGGGACATTCAACGGAGAACTAATGATGTAAGTATATTGCATTTAAGCTTGTTTCTTCTTCTATTTTTTTCTACAGTATTTATTCTATAATCAGTTGCTATTTTTTCCCCCTCCGCTCTCCCTGTCTTTCTCTTAAATGGGCATAAAACAGTGCCATACTGCACTGTCAATGGAAAACAGAAGCAGTGTCTTGCTCAAGACAGGGTAGGGCCACTGTTCTCCGTTCCCGAGCCGAATCCCCACATGATGTTGAATTATGAATGCGCCACATCATGAGTCTCTTGTGGCAGGTAACTGTGCACTGGAACGCAGCCCTGCTCTGTGCAGTCTACCTCATGGTGCAAGTGTGGAGTGTAAGCGCCACCCCCACCGGACCGCAGAACTGCCCAGCTGTATGCTCCTGCAGTAACCAGTTCAGCAAGGTGGTGTGTACCAGGCGTGGCCTGGTCCGAGTGCCCCCTGGCATTCCTGCTAATACACGGCACCTCAACCTCATGGAGAACAGCATTGAAGTAATCCATGCTGACACCTTTCGACACCTCCACCA
This sequence comes from Bagarius yarrelli, assembly GCA_005784505.1. NCBI lineage: Eukaryota > Metazoa > Chordata > Actinopteri > Siluriformes > Sisoridae > Bagarius > Bagarius yarrelli. The sequence continues at coordinate 3,937,763 of VCAZ01000011.1, forward strand.
TCTGGAAGTGCTGCAGCTTGGCAGAAACTCCATTCGGCAAATCGAGGTGGGGGCCTTCAATGGTCTCACCAATCTTAACACCCTTGAGCTTTTTGACAACCGGTTGACTGTAATTCCAAGTGGCGCTTTTGAATACTTGTCTAAACTGCGGGAATTATGGCTCAGGAACAACCCTATTGAAAGCATACCGTCTTATGCATTCAACCGCGTCCCCTCCCTTATGCGACTGGATTTAGGAGAACTAAAAAAACTGGAATATATCTCTGAGGGTGCTTTTGAAGGATTATACAACTTGAAATACCTAAACCTTGGAATGTGTAATCTGCGGGAGATGCCTGTCCTCACTCCGTTGGTGGGGCTTGAGGAACTAGAGATGTCAGAAAACTACTTTCCAGACATCAAACCTGGATCCTTTAGGGGCCTGAAATCTTTGAAAAAGCTCTGGATTATGAACTCCAAAATCACCAACATGGAGAGAAATGCATTTGATGATGTCACAGCCTTGGTTGAACTCAACCTGGCCCATAATAACATTAGCTCTTTGCCCCATGACCTTTTTGCACCCTTAAGTTACCTTGTAGAGCTGCACTTGCACCATAACCCATGGCGCTGTGACTGTGATGTGGTGTGGCTGGCTTGGTGGCTGAGAGAGTACATCCCTACCAACTCAACGTGTTGTGGCCGCTGCCATAGCCCTGCCCATCTGCGAGGACGCTACCTAGTGGAGGTGGACCAGACTACGTTTCAGTGCTCTGCTCCTTTCATCCTGGATGCTCCACGGGACCTAAACATATCTGCAGAGCGAGTGGCTGAGTTTAAGTGTCGCACAGCTCCCATGTCATCTGTCAGGTGGCTCCTACCCAATGGAACAGTTTTGACCCATGGCTCTAATCACCCGAGGATATATGTTCTCAATGATGGAACTCTAAATTTCTCCAATGTTTTGCTATCTGACACAGGTGTGTACACCTGCATGGTCTCGAACATGGCTGGAAACTCCAATGCATCGGCTTACCTGAATGTGAGTGCAGCCGAGCTCAACACTTCTGAGCATCTAAGCTATTTCACCACAGTCACAGTGGAAATAGTGGAGCCGGCAACAGAGGAGGTGATTAAACCGAAGACGGTCACGGCCTCACCCTCTGATTTCCAGCCTGTGTTCATATCAACTCCAACTGTGCTACTGCAGACACCAAGACAGGTTAGTGTGCCAACTATCCGAGGAACAGTGCGCCCACCTGCCAGCTTAGACGAGGTGATGAAGACTACAAAGATCATTATTGGCTGCTTTGTTGCTGTCACGCTGCTTGCTGCGATCATGCTAATTGCATTCTACAAGCTCCGTAAGAGACACCAACAGAGGAGCACGGTGGCAGCCGCCAGGACTTTAGAGATCATTCAAATGGAGGAGAACGTCCCCCCTACCACATCGGGGACAACTTTACCAGGGGAGAGTGGGATGATGCTACCGAGTATGAGAGATCGTAACAACACCTACAAATCCAGCTACAGCACCTACAAACCAGCACACTCTGCTCCCTGGACAGAGAACAGCATTAGCAATTCACTACATCGCCCCCGGCCCCCAACTATCAGCACCATCCCAGAACCCTACTTGAGTAAAACTCACACCAAGGAGAAGGTACAGGAAACCCAGATCTAACATTCCCATAACCTTCTCCTTCTTCTACCCTTTGTTTTTTTCTTTTTCTCATGAAAACATGCAATAGAATGCACAAAGGAAAGACAGCGATTACTTTTGTACTCAGTGCAAAAATGAGACTGTTTTTCTTGTACATGCTTATATATAAATATATGAATATAAATATATAAATTAATCCACTATGAGGGGGGGTTAAGAGAAGCAGATTATATATATACATATATATACATATATATATATATATATATATATATATATATATATATATATATATATAAGAAAAAATGAATTTAAAACTATTTTCTAATGTGTAACTTCTATTTAAGATGGAATAATGAAGATAATGACATTACACTGCAGATGCAAAACAGATTTGTTTGAAAAGTCTGTGGTTTTTAGACCATGCTAGATATAATCCAGTACCATTTCTACATAACTGTCCCTGAAATGATATTTACAAGTTTTATCTTGTAAGCGCACCGAGAATTTGTAATGTGCCAAATGTTATACATGAAATTTGGGTTGATGACGAAACAATGCAAGACATTAAAAAAATATATATATATAAAAGACAAAAAAACCCGAAAAACCAAGTACTCCTGAGTCTGCTTAGTCTCAGTAGCTGTCAGCCAAATGGTTTTGGTCTCTAATGTGCTTTTTTTCAGTGAGTGCTTTTGCAGTTTAACTTCATACTTAAGAAGTATTCCCAGTGCTGAACAAACACCTACACTGTTTTCATAAGTGTTCCTGGATACAAATCAACATTGTTTCTTTATTCACTGCTGGGAACTTTTTCCTCTGTAGATTGTTTTCTTGTTTTATTCGAACCTATGTCTCAGCAAGAAGCAGTAAGGTGATCTGATTCCCTTTTCCCCCACCGTTTAATTCTCCTTAAAGCCTGTTTTCTTTAAATTTACCAACAGTTTTTCTGCTGTCAATTATTTGAAAGATCCCAAAATGCGTCCTTAAGACTTGAGCTAGGGCTAAAATATAGTTACAACATAATTTTACAACAGTTGCCTCTGATCCGAAGAGTAAGGGCTGAACCAGACGTTCGTTTGCGACACTGCAGAGATCGTTGCAGTGTCACGATGGTTTGTTGCAAGCTGTTAATATTATCATGACTGCTTACGATACACATATATTTATTTTTTTTCTTTCTTAAAAAAGGGGTTAAAACAAAAGAATGTGTGACTTCTAGGTTGTCCTCGATGGTTATGAAATATCAAACAGTGAATTTAATTTGTTCTTATTTTAAGCGACGCTATTTTTATGAGGAGTCTTAAGAGGTTACAACAATAAAACATTTGGTTTGTATTTCTCTAAAGATAACTCTTTGCTCTTGCCTTTTTTCCACTGGTAGACGACTGATGGTGATAAAAAAAAAGGAGAAAAAAAAAAAAAGAAAAGAATAAACCCCTTTCTGTGAGATTTGACAATGTGCCAGGTTTGCGTCTGCAGGTCCAGTGCAACGAATTTTCATGGCACATTTTGCTTCTCTTACGCTTTTGTTTGAAAGATGCTAATCTTTGCCAAAACCTTTGATGGTCCAGACTATTAAAAGTGTATACTATTTTTTATGACACAAAAAGTGCAGCACTGACATTAAAAAAAAATGTAGTCGGCTTTTCTGACACAATAAATACAATGCAATGGGTGGACTTTTTTGCTAGGTTTCTATTTCCCTTGTCATTATGGCACTTAGAGCTCAGGTAACACAACTCCATTTTGAAGCACTGGACTAATAGGGTTAAGTGCGGCTTTAATATCATCCATGATCGATCTTGTTAACCTGTGCACATAGACAAATTAGTTATGGAGTGCATGTGAGTGTTACATCAAGAAAGTGTATGTGAATTACATTCAGTGCCGTTTATGACTCTCCCTTTACCGTGTAGTCTTGTAATCTCCAAAATGCTTTATTTATTTATTTTTTTCCCCAACAGCAAAACTGCTATTGCTCTAAAAAAAAATTGGAATGCCTCCTCAGGCTATTTCTTTCTCTTTTTCTTTTTTATTATTCTTTTTTTTTTTTCTTTTAGTGAGTGACCTTTAATATGATTACAGTGGCTTACGTTCATATTATGCTGCCTTGGCATTTTAGGCAGATTCTTTACAGCGTTCTATGTTGACTCTCTGTATATGCCGAATATTAAAACATTTCTTCTGATGCCATGCAACTTAGAGTCTGTTTTAGGCTTGAATGGGTGCTGCAGGGCTATTACGCTATACATTTTTAGCATGGATGGGAAGAGGGGCCGAGGGTGCAGTCTGTAATCAGGGGCAAAATGTCTTCCAAAGCTGAGCTGCAGTAACCCAATATTAGCACACACGAACACACACATACACACACCCACAGCAATTTACTGCCCTCCCAGGATACTTACAGGCCATAGCATTTACACCCCGTATATAGAGCTGCATCACACCCATTACACACAAACAGTAACACACGCCAGGCTAATTAGGGCAGCTTTGCAGTTTTTTACTTTATTTACAAGAAAATGGTGCGGTATAGTGTCTGTGGCTGATGAGGCTTGGAAATTTAATTTAATAATATTAGAAGAATTTGTTCTGCACATGTTTTAATTTTTGCTCTACATTAGAGACAATGGAACCCAGCACTAGGAAGCAGATTATTTTTTTGCTTCTTTTAATTTAAGTTTAAAGCAAGACACTACAGGTGAATAGGAGATTTTTTTTTTAATTCTCTTTTTTATGCTGAAATTTTTTTCTTTATTTTGTTAAAATTAAAAAATACTTTTTTTAAAAACGTTTTCTTCCCCGTAAAAATGTTTTAAAGGGGAAAAAAAACAAACCAACTTTTTAAAGAAGGTTTGCTACAAAAAATTATTTCATTTCTGTTTAAAAGAAAACAGCCTGCAATGTATACCAACATTTTTCAGTCTTTTCTTTTTTTTCTAATAAATGACTTTTCTTGTGGTTCGAGACTAAAACGAAAATCTAAATTTTTTTCTATAATTCCAGATAAACCTGCATTCTAAATACTAAACAAAGCCATGTCGCTTGCTTCACATGGTGTATAAACGGCATTTGGTCAGACGCCCTTATTCAGAGTGACAATTTTTTTTTTAATACAACTGAGCAATTAGAGGTTAAGGGCCCAACAGGGGCAAATTAGTGGTGCTGGGAACCAAACCCCGATCTTTCAATTAGCAGTCCAAGACCTCAAAAACTGCGCTTCCACTTCACTATCATAGTGGTATAATTCCCATCATGCCAAACTTTTATTTTTTCGTGTAGTGTTTCGGCCTAAATGTAATTGTTTGTGTGACGTCCTTGTAGTACTACACAGTGGCCTGTCGTTTATCTCGACCAATCCATCTTTATAAATCTTAGCAGCCCTTAAACCCTCAGCAAATCTTTCTTCTCAAGAGGAACTATTCAGTCTAGATAGCATGTTGAACATCTGCACACGTGACATTATAGCGCATGCCAGACACCAAAAAGATGAAGTGGACACTGAAATTCAATAGCACATAAACCGAGATTCTAATTTGGTTGCCATTAGACGCAATTTGATGTTTCTGTCAGTTCTTTAATAGGCAGCGTCTGTGTGTGTGTGTGCTTCTATTGTCCTTTGCGACATCAGCTTGTGTCATTAGCCTTATCTTTTTGCCTGCATTCTTCCTCTCAGGTTTTTTTATGATGCTAATTGACTTACTATCATTGACTTTTTGCGTCAACACTACCGCAGCAAGGGCTGGTGTGTGCTGAGGAAGGAGGCCACTATTTGATGGCCTCTTCATAGGAAACTTATCACTAGCACAATTATCCTGACACATTCGAGAATTGCTTTTTCTTCCTTCTTTCGTGGTCTGATATGTTGGTTTTCTGCAGTCTGATAGATAATCATGAGGAGCAAGATGGACTAGGGGTGTGGAGGAGCACATAACAGATGTTTATCAGTTAATGAAGTGTCTAGGTCAGGCCGGGGTGGTCTTTTTCTCCGTTTGGTGTGGATGATCTGACCGTGATCTTTACCAGAACAGCAATTTGTTTTGATATATATATTCTTTATAACAACTGGACAGAGATATACTGTAGGTAAAATACAAAAATAGGACATCTCATGTTTTATTCAATCACACTCAGAGATCCATACCATCATTTCAGTGATACTTGAATATGCATGGAACATCGGTGTAACCATTAGGAGGTATATTGGTTCTTAATGATCATTAATTTAACAAGCCTCGTACAGGATTCGAGTTGGCTAAGAACTTGGCTAAGAACTCATCATGGCTAGTGGTACTGTTGCACAATGTATGCGATAAGTAAATGTAATTTAGTGCAGTCATTGGATTTAATTTAATATTTTATTAACGTAATTTGTTTTTGCTCTATTGCCGGTCAAAAGTACTGGGGCCGATAACATGTCAAGGCAATTTGCAGTCAATTAGAGCAATATGAAATTTACAATTACATTTACATTCACGGCATTTGGCAGACGCCCTTATCCAGAGCGACTGACATTTATCTCATTTACACAACTGTTCAGGGGCCCAGCAGTGGTGGCTTGGTGGAGCTGGGCCCCCTGAGCAAGGACCCCTAAACAAGACCCTCAGTAAATGTAAATTTCATATTAGTCTAATTGATTGCAAATTGCTTTAACATGTTATCAGTCCCAGTACTTTTGACCCGCAATTTTGGGTCGGTAGTTCACACCTTAACCATGAGCCACCACTTCCCTACACAAGAAATGTGCATGTAAGGGTTGAAGTAGTTCTAAAGCAAACACTTGAACATCTCTCACCCTCTTGTGTTTAGAAAGAATAAATATTGTTTATACATTATAACAGACATTTTTCCTAGGACACACCAATATTGCGCCATATCTGTATCACGCCAGCAAGGCAAGGCAAGTTTATTTATATAGCACATTTTATACACAGTACTAATTTAAAGTGCTTCAAATAAGAAAAACTGAGAAATTTAAATAAAAACATAGGTTTAAAATGAATAAAAACAGTTAAGAATTAAAAATGGGACGTAGCACAGCGCTCATTCAATAAATACAGGACTAAACAGATGTGTTTTGAGTCTGGATTTAAAAATGGCTACTAATTTAGCAAATCTGATCTCTTCTAGGAGCTGGTTCCAACTGCAGGCTGTGGAACAGCTGAAAGCGGATTCCACTTGTTTAGACTGAACCCTTGGTATATTTAACTGACTCGATCCTAATGATCTGATTGATCTGCATTGTATTTAGGTCCTAGAAGTGATTTCTAAACGAGTGATTTGAGTGATTTGGCAGCGGTGTTCTGTATGATGCTGCAGTTGGTTATGGGTTATGGTTATGGTTATGGGAAGGAGAGTCAGGACTGCATTACAATAGTCCAGTCTACTGGTGTGAACAGAATCTTCAGGTCCAGACTAGAAACAAACCCCCCCTAATTCTGGCAATGTTTTCGAGGCGATATGCTTGATATGATTACCTTGACATGATTACTGAAATCCTAGGGTCTAAATTCATAATCACACCAAGATTCCTGACCTGATTTTTGGTTGTTTGGTCTCTAGAATTGAGGTATGCATTTATCCTGAGACCTTCATCTTTGTTTCCAAATGCAATGATCTCAGTTTTTGCCAAACCAGCTGTAAATTTCATCAATACCAGCCTGTTTTTCTCATTTTTACTTATAGTTTTTTTAAACAAGAAAAACTGCCAAAAATCCTCAAAAGACTAAGCAGGTTAGGATGGATGTTGCCATGTGCTCTGCCGAACAAGACAAATGAAAATGTCTTTCAAATTTTATTACATCAAAAATGAAACATGTTAAATGTGATGTGATGCGGTTATTTCAGTCTTCGTCTGGTGCGGGATATTACATTAGGTCTTACACTAGAGACCAGCTATATGAGATGTCCTAATTTTACATATCAGCACTTGCTCAAAAGTGTACAGAGTGTGGACAAAACCAGGACTCTCAAGTAGATCAGGTTTTAATAGCTACAGCGTATAAAGGTTTGTCTGATGCCGAATAACATTTTAAATGTTAAACTATTGCAAAATTTCAGAGCATCAATAATGATGTTCACAGCGGATGTTTATAGAAAAGGGAAGAAGAAGAGAGAGAGAGAGAGAGAGAAAGTAAAAGAGAGTGTAAGACAGAGAGAAAAAGAGAGCGAGAGACCATGAGAGAGAGAGAGAGAGAGAGGGAGAGAGAGAGAAAGAGAGTGTGTAAGAAAGAGAGATAGCGTGTAAGAGAGAGCGAGAGAGAGCGCGAGAGAGAGAGAGAGGGAGAGAGAGAGATAGAGGGAATAAGAGACAGAAAGAAAGAGAAAGAGAGTGTGTAAGAGAGAGAGATAGAGAGAGACTGTGAGAGAGAGTGTGTGAAAGAGTGTGTGTAAGACAGATAGATAGAGAGAGAGAGAGAGAGAGAGAGAGAGAGAGCGGGAGAAAGAAAGAGACAGAGAGAGATCAGGAAAGAGAGTGTATGTGAGAGAGAGAGAGAGAGAGAGAGAGAGAGAGTGTGTGTGTGAGAGAGAGAGAGAGAGAGTGAGTGAGAAAGGGAGAGAGTGTGAGAGAGAGCTTGAGTGAGAGAGTGAGTGTGTGTGAGAGAAAGAGCACAAGAGAGATAGAGAGAGAGAGAGAGAGAGAGTGTCCTTTCAGAAAAATGTAACATTTTTGACCTTCACTTTCCTAAGAAAAACTAATTTTTCCTTTTACCCACTGGAGAATTAAAAAGTAAAAGCGTTTCTCTTTTTTTAAAAACCTGAGATCAATCAAACATGTGTGTGCTTATGATCGGTACCATAAACAACATATCTCCCTTTCACTTAAAAAACACATTCGCAATTTATTGTCTTTATAATCATTAACTCTAACAATTAATATATCGTTCTAATTTAGTAAACAAACCCGTCTATCTGTCCATCTCTGTATGTTCCACCAAATGAACCTCTAATATAAATATAATCATTATAAGATAAATAATCATATATTAGAATATAAATGTTCATTCCAGCTGATCTAAACATTAATGCATGACTGCAGGACTGGGAATGACATGATGTCCCATAGCAGTCCAGCACAAAGCAATGCAGCGCTGCAGTGTTAGTGTCAGTGTCAGTGTACTGTTAAGCCAATAGCCATGATTTATCTCAAAATAAATGTTAGGACAATTTTGCACATATTAATTTGTAATTGAATCCGTAGGGGCCTGGCTGAATGTTTGTTACCAGTGGCAACATTTTCTGCACAATAACCTCATTAAGCTCAATATTCCCAGAAAAATAACACCCTGATTACACAGGACATGTTATGACATGAAGACGATTAGTATTTCTATTTCTATGCCAAGATTAAACATCCATTTAGAACGATTAAAGATGTTATGCAATAAGAGAGAGAATGGGGGTGGGGGTGGGGGTTGGGGGGGTTTGGAAGCCATTTTGATTGTACAAAATGAGCAGTAGTTCTTGATGCTGCTGATTAATTAAGACCTTATGAAAGTGTAGCTGCTAATAAATTGTCAGCTTGCGTATAAACATACAGTAAATAGTATGTGGTGATCGTTCCAGTCAAGCAGAACTTAAGCAAATGGACTTTCATTGGACATCATTTATATTTCTCAGTGCAGTGAGACAAATTGAGTTTAGCTTTGTCTAATGGCACATCACAGTGTGAGGTACCGAAGACTCGCCGCTTGCAAAATGACTTTACGCTTTAAAAACACAACAAATAAAGCAAATTGAAAGACTTTGCACCATTTCACCAATCAGGTTATAGAAAGTTCTGCAACCCACAGTTTTTATCTATTGATATTCGAAAATAAATGGCAACCATTGCATTATTAATATTTTTTTATGTTTACATTTACATGTATAGCATTTAGCAGATGCTCTTATATAGAGCGATACTGAGACGTGCTTAAAAGTCTTGATCGATACATATATCAATACTGGTTCTTCAGATTGCATACTAACAATACCATGAGTCGAAAACTCTGTTGCAAGGAAAGAGAGTAAAAGTAAATAGAGCAACAAATTGAAATAAGGGGCAATGAAAGACATTTATAAGGTTCTGGGTTGTTGATTGGAAGGAGGCAGGTCTGTGAACCCATATGAACATGTAGCATTGTAGCATACGGTGAGATTTGTCATTGGATACTAGGCAGAAATAAATGTAAGCACAGCAAACCTCAACCACAAGGTAGGAATTAGAATAAAATACAACATTAGAACCAGATAATCAACATCTTGAGATAGTACAGATTGCACCTTTAGGGTAATAAATAAGGTATTTAAATACTGTGGTAACTTTGTACTTGTTTAGTGATTAGTAACCAGATGATTGTAAATGTGATGAAAAATCCTGTGGTCATTGGAACGTGGAATCCTGGGCAGTGTGTTCTATGAAATTAGTGGTGGTAGATGCTGGAGTTGATGTGACAATTTGGGGATTATTGCCTACCTTATATTTGTGTATTTATGAACACGTATACAGGTTAAACCCTTAGGTTTTTTTTTTGCAAACTTCACTGCTGCTGTTTTCATGAGCACCTGGATAGCAGACTGCAGAAATATCGTCAATGCAAATGTAATCAAAGAATAAAATCAAGTTCAATGTAATAGTTGACGGAAAAGAAAAACAAAAAACAGGTCATGATCTTATTAATGGTCTGTGAAAGATTTGGGGAAATATGTTGTAAGCAGGCAGCAAGATGACTTAGTGGTTATCACTGTTGCCTCACAGCAAGAAGGTCCCGGGTTTGACTCTCAGGCCGGGGTCTTTCTGTGCAGAGTTTACATGTTCTCCCCGTGCTTGCGTGGGTTTACTCTGGGTTCTCCGGTTTCCTCCCACAGTTCAAAAACATGTATGTTAGGTTGATTGGTGATTATAAATTGCCCATAGGAGTGAGTGTGAGTGTGTGTGTGTGTGTGGCCCTGTGATGGACTTGGGACCTGTCCAGCATGTACCCCTCCTGCCTTTCGCCTCAGAGACGGCTGGGATAGACTCCATCAGATCCCAGTGACCCTGAATTAGCGAATAAGCAGTATAGAAGATGAATGAATGAATGTTGTAAGTGACTAGTAATCATCCTTGCAGTACAGATCATCCTAGATTTATGATAGCAGTACCCTTAGTATTATACTAATCTTTTCTAGTACTTTACTAATCACCTAATTGCTATGCTGCTTATTATATTCATCATTATTTTGTTACTAGTGTAAATCCCAATTTTTGCAAAAAAAAAAAAATACATTTTGTCCTGGATGGGTTCTTTTATTCCTTGGTCTTGTCTTAGTATTGTCAAAAGGGCACATTAAAAGTTATTAATTAAGTAAGAAACATTTGAAAGGTTAGAAAATTCTGATTTAAAAGCATTTAATGTCCTTAAATAGCAGTAAGGATTTTTGAAACATTTTATTCATTAATTTATTCTTCAATTTACACAGTCATCATTTATTGTGAATGTGGAAAGGGTTTACCGGAATGTAAGAGAAGTAGTGACTGTTTTAGCACTATTTTATTTTGACTTTTTTTGGGGGGACATTTTTACATTTTTTTAGCTCTAATGTTTCTACAATGAGGCAATTTCCTGGGTCCCCCTACAAGGAAAAACTTTGAACAAACCAATAAATAAAAATCAAAAAAATATATTTTAGTTAGAAAAGGTCAGACTAATGTAAGTGTGACATAATTATCCGTGTAAGGTAAATGCAACAATCTTGTATGAATAGTAAAGCAAGGAAAGTGGTGGTTTGTGGTTAAGGTGTTGGACTACAAACCCGAAGATTTTGGGTTCGATTCCCAGCTCCACCAAGCCACAACTGCTAAGGCCCTGAGCGAGGCCCTTAACCCTTAATTGCTCAGTTGTATAAATGATAAATGTAAGTCTCTTTGAATAAGGGCGTCTGTCAAATGCTGTAAATGTTAATGTAAAACAAGGTGTGTAGTGTGAGTTAATAACAACATCACTGGTTAGCTTGTAAAAAGTATTAGATATTTACAGCAATGTATTTTTGTATTATGGAGACTAAATCTAGTAACCAATCATCGGAAACATTAGAATAGTTAATAAAAACAAAAACACTGCACCAAATATTGATTTCTGATTTATTGACTATTAACTTCATATTAAAGTTCATTTCTTTTATTCTAAGTTTTGTTCTACAAAACTTCTTCACAGCCGCAGTTTTTCCACAGAGTGCACGCGTAAAGCTGCTGGTCTGATTTAGATTAAATAAGGTATACTGGTAATAAAACAAATCCACCATAAATCCCCATCTTTTCTAATTTTATTAAAAGGCTCCACGCAGGCCTAATTGATACATTAATCACCTGCTTGCAAAATCTGTTGTTCATGATAAAAGCTAGAATCTTGTTGTGAAACTGTCTGATCCCGCTTAATCATCCCTTACCATCTGGACAAGGCACCCTTGGCATTTGTAACAATTTACTTAAGCTAACCAATCTGGGATTTCAGAAAGCTGTTATATAATAAAAGCCGAGCTACAGACCAAAAAATGGTGGGTTATCATTTTCAAGGGTGAAAGGAATTTGTTTGAGGTGAATCTACATGTAATTAAGGCTACGTTCTCGATACAAGGCTTAGCGCTCAATTCAGTTATTTGCTCAGATCATATTTTTTCATTTAGCTGTTTGATTTAAATGTGACCAATATCAGATTTATGGTGTGAATTGATCATGTTCCTAAACTGACCAACATGTGGAAAAACAAACACGGAAGACACTGAGTGCTTACATTTGATGATGATGTGCAGCGGACAACGGTTAATTAATAAGCGGTCGTTCAGGAGGAAGAGGATAAAAATAAACAGATTTTTAATATTAGCATGTTGTGAATCAGTAGCTACTATTACAGTATAAAGGTGTGTGTGTGGATGTGGAGCCGGAGTCAGGAGTCAAGAGTCAGGAATGGTGGGACTGTGATGTGAACGTCTTTAGCGAAATTGATTATATATGATGTCGCACGTTAAACAAATATGAAGTAAAAGTCACATTAATTCTGATGAACTGCAATCATCTGACCTGAATTGGATTTAATACCACATATAAAACATAACGACAAAAACATCCCGAAAAATGCATTTTAAGAAAGTTATCAATTTATTTGCATTTTAGCAAGTAAAAAAAATAAAATATTTGACCCCTTCGCAATACAAGACCGGGTACTTGGTGCCAAAATCCTTGTTGGCAATCACAGAGGTCAGATCTTTCTTGTAGTTATTTTTGGAGGCAGAAATTTTGATGACTGATATGAATCAAATATTTATTTCACTCAGTAAAATGCAAATCAGTTTATTGTTAGAATAAATCTTTTATTTAAATTATAGACTGATCATTTCTTTGTCATTTAGCAAAAGTACAAAATAATCAACTAATCCAATCATTTTTACCCTCGCTGTATATAGTGTCAGGATCCGACTCAACTGTTAGAGATACTTTGTGTAAATCCACAGTCTGAGGTATGAAGAAATAACGCTAGAATTTTGCTGACCACCAACCATTGCCACCAGTGCTACTTCCTGCAACCCATGGTGCCGCTTCCACGCCCCTTCCTTCGACAGACATTGCTTCCTCTTCATCAGAAGATGGAAGATGGGCCTCTCTCCAGGGGTAAGAGTCCACATAGCAGGCTTCCCCAACCGGTTCAAGGGAGTTCTCATCTGACCTTTCTGAAAGTTTCCCACAGTGTTCACAGTTAGCGCTCTCAAACCCTAACCGTGCGTGCTCCTCACCCAGACAGCTGACACATTGCAAGTGTGTGTCCGTGCCTGAAATAAATCTGGGGCACAGATACACACACTGCCTAAAGCTCTGCTCTGCTCTCCTGTCTGTCTTTCTAAAGCTTTTCAGCATCTTTAAATCTTTCCTAAACTTTGTTAATTTCTAAAAGATTTTCCTTTTTTTTCCTTTTGTAAGATTTTACCTCTTACCCATTTTTTTACCACTACCGATTACCTCTTTCCGACAAGCACTACTGCTTGTGTTTATATAGCGTTACCTCCTGGTTCGATGATGTCACCGCCAGTGTTTATATAGCGTTACCTCCTGGTTTGATGATGTCACCGCCAGTGTTTATATAGCGTTACCTCCTGGTTTGATGATGTCATCGCCAGTGTTTATATAGCGTTACCTCCTGGTTCAATGATGTCACTGCCTGTGTTTATGTAGCGTTACCTCCTGGTTCGATGACGTTACTGCCTGTGACGTAGCGCTCACTGATTCGCCGGATTACACACATGCTACAGGTCAAAGGTTATAAAAAGGTGTTTTCAAAGCGGGTTCCTGAAGGGGAATCTACGCTAGTTTGCAAAAGACACACGTATAGGTGTGTCCACATACTTTTGGTATATATTGCGAACTATTTTTCGTATATGTTGTATAATAGTATTAAAATTCGTTAGTTATAACTCAAATTTTGTGACGCAACAGCAATTCAAGTCAATGTGAATGAGCTACAGCCTGAGCCATGTTTTTTTTTTGTGTTGTTGTAATATAAAAATATATAGACATATTTTTAGGTATTTTTCTGTAAAAGCCTTCTAGCTCATTCATACCACTTGGCCTTCAGCTATCATTAAACAGTGAAGTTAGTATAGGAATAGCACAACAACTTGATCCAGGCAGCGACAACACAAATTCATCACAAGCCTGCACTGGTCTCGGTACTATCGCTAATGAGTTAATGTTTATTTTATCATTACTTACAAAACACAAGCGCAGCCTTATCTGGAAGAAACACTTGCTCTGACTGGAAAGAAGGTCAATACCTGCAGTATCTCCTTTAGTGTGTAGATGAGCAGTAAATGCATTTCAGTGCTTCAGGAGTGGCTACGATTAGCTTTAGGGTGATGAAATATTTTTAAGGAGCCATTCTCCACACCGAGTCTGTCTCGCTATATGACTCAGCTCTCAAGCTTCATCTGCCTTTTCCACTTTTTCAATCTGTGTGTGTGTGTGTGTGTGTGTGGTTTCTTCTGAACCAGATCTCCGTTCGTCATTTTTGCCATCAGTCTTTTGGCATTCCTAACATGGTTTCTTACTTTTTTTGGTTGTAGACCGCAGTGGATTGCAGTCAGGAGAAGTGGTAGGAGACACTGCAGAGTCAAAGACAGAGCTGATGTCATTATACCGCAAGAAAAATACACTGTAGCTCCGAGCGAGCTTCTGAATGCTCCTGAATGCGAAAACCTATAGAAGCCATATAATATTCACACATCACACCGGGTTGAAAGCCACTTTACATCTGGAATGTGTATGTTCATACCGTATATAGTTTACATTCACATGCACAGGCTGTGTGGATGTTAAAATACAGTTACACAATTGTGATCATTAAAATTAGCATAAAATGATAAATATGTATTTTCTATGAGCATTATTTATAATTTTTTTATGTTTCCTTTTTAAGGAAAACTTGCAGAACATGAAAGCCTGCGTCTGAAATCGCTTCATTTTATACTTTATAGTATGCAAAAAACAGCATATCCGAATTTATAATATTAAAAAAAAAAAACAATATATGAAAAGTTCCCAAAAAAAGTTCCTAAATAAGCTATAACTTCTGACTGGATTTTAAGATATGCATATGATGGACACTTTATTATCCCAGAAGGCCATGGGAGCGACGACTCATCCTATTGTAAAATGGCGGAAAGCAGCGACGCAGCACTTTTCAAGTAGCTTTAAGTAGTGAAAATATTCCCTGCGGTCTTTCAAGTAAACAAACTTTTAATTTTACATTGTTGTGATCACGTGTAGAACATGTAGAAAGCCGGAATTTCATTTCTATTAGAGTTAATCGTACTATATAGAACGTAGTTTAAACTCAAATGCAATACAAACTCAAGTAGCAAATTAGACACAATCTTTAATTGCATTGGCACCAGATTATAACTCCTGGTAGACGCCCTTATCCAGACTGACATTTATCTCTATTTATACAACTAAGCAATTATGGGTTTAGGGCCTTGTTCAGGGGCCAAACAGTGTCAGCTTGGTGTTGCTGAAAAACGAACCTTGATCTTCCAGCTAGCAATCCAATACCTTAACCACAGCGCTACCACTTCCCCTTAATACAGTGGTGCTTAAAAGTTTGAATACCAAATATGTCTCGAATCTTTGGATTTTTACACAAATCTTAAAAGTAGACAAAGAGAAGCATGACATGTTCTGGTTCTTCCAAGATTTTTGGTGATAGCAATCAAGCCCTAAGCGATGACAGCACTCCAATACATTTTCCTTATCTGTTTATTACTTCGGGTTACAAGATACAATTTGTGGCCTTTACATCCCTCCTGGCTTGGCGTTACATTTTAAGCCACTAAAAATCATCTGTGGCATCAACCCCCTCAGCATGCCTCCAACATTTTTTTACTTCGTAAACTGAAAAAAACAAAACAAAAAATGCAATTATTGGCTGGCTCTTTCAAGAAAATGTGGGTCTGTTTTCTTGTATATATGGAATCATATACCCCAGTGCCCAATTAAAAACAAACAAATGAGTTTACTTTATTTCGCCCCAGCAGTCACCACGATTGTATGAAAATTTCAATTCAATTCAGCTGTTTTTTGTTTTTTTTTACACCAGTTGGCACAGAAGCAGAATGAATTTACATCCCATTTAAAGTATGGCATTTAGCAGATACCCTTATAAAGAGTGATGTTTATTTATCTCATTTCTACAACCGAGCAGTTGAAGGTTAAGGACCTTACATAGATCAACACCTTTACCAATGAGCTACCAGTTATTCCCACTTATGCATTTGTTTATTTATTTATTTTTCCTTACTTTGGAGGGAGAGTAATGGGGGTCTTCTTCTACATATCTTTTCTGGGGATAATTACTGTACTTGAACATTTTGATAGCTTTTTAATTTCCCACTGTCGATCCGATCTCCTTTTCCTTTTTTTCTATATATTCAATTGTTAACTTAATTTATAACTGTAATTTCGTGACATTTAAATTTTCCAAAATAGAGGGAAAATAAACAATCGGTTATTAGTTATTTATTTTTTTGAAAATCCAATCATATTATTATTTGTGAGGGGCAAAAACATATAAAGCTCTAGGATAAGCAGCTTAAAGAGCAAATTACACTCCATCGGTTTTCAATCAATAGGATGACAATCAGGTGATTCTTTCAAGCACTACTCTAGGTAAGGGTTCAAACACTTGATGGGATGCTAATATAACAAATAATTGAAGACAGAGTGATGTGCCCTGACATCAAGGTAAAGAATGCTTAACACCAGGGGTGCAGCTAGACTGACGGGTGTGTAGTTAGGACGACTTTAAAAGCCCACACACTTAAAGGGCTCCCAGAGATCTGTTTTATAAGTAGTGATTGTAAGGAATGGGTGTGGAAACTCTTTTATAAGGCCCAAAATTGCTTATGGTGGCCCTGCTTACCAGCACCAACTTTCTTATTTTTTATATTTACATTTACAGCATCTGGTAGACGCGCTTGTCCACGGCAACTTACATTTATTTTATTTATAAAACTGAGAAATTAGGGGTTAAGAGTCGTTCTCAGGGGCTAAGCAGTTGTAACGTTGATTGTATTAGAAATCGAACTTACAACCTTCTTATTAGCAGGCCATCACGTTAGCCACTGAGCTACCACCTCATGTGTTGGATTGTTTCCCAGTTTGCACAGTTTGCCAGCGGTTACAATTTTACCTCATTAATAAATCAGTTGTTGCGTTTAACTATTTATAGTTCATGTCCTTGAGACTAAATAAAGTGATAACAGGGTTACTTTAAAACTGGGGTATCTCAGTGATTAAGGTGCCCAGCTACTATTTGAAAGTTAATTCCCAGCACCACCAAGCTACCACTGTTGTCCTTTGAGCAAGGTCCTTAACTGCTCAGACAAATGTAAGTTGCTTTAGATAAGGGCATCTGCTCAATGCAATAAAGGGTTAAAAAAAGTTGCTCCTTATTGATGAGTCATTTGTTCAGAAAAATAAAAAATTGGCAGGAAAAAGTGACAATAAAAACATCTTTTAAGAATGATGAAATAAAGATCCACTTACAGAAAATGTGCAAAGATTAAAAGTTTTTCTCTGATAACAAACAGCACTAATTATTGATGAACTGTTTAGGTTATTTCTGACTAGGAATTATGTATATATTAGTCTAGGAACTTATTCTGTGACGTACCTGCAATAAAAGTCCTATGCTGCAGATAAAAAAAAAAAAATGAATTAACACTTTCTGACCAATCAGCATGGACATTTGGGTACCACTGTGATAAAACATCAATTCTAGGTTGTCTTCAGTTTCCAGTTTCTAATGTTTTTTTAGACATGAATCATTTTGCAATAGAAATGACTTCATCCAGTCGGATAAGCGATGGCCTGGAAAAATTTGCTTCATTGGTTGTCTTATAAACCATATTCCTCTCTGACATACCGTAAATCTGTACAAATTGCTGAAAATGTCAGGTTTGCAGCTTTAAAGCTCTTTAAGCGATCCATTTTACAGATTGATTTTTTACACTATAGCAATTGCTGTTAAAAATGTTTTCCCAAAAAAAAAAAAAAAAAAAAAAAAAAACGGTTCTGGACTGAAATTAATGAGAGAACAGGACTCTATAAAGCAGAATGGACGAGTCTGCCGTGACTTCAGCCTAATCTAGAAAAATGATCATGATTCTGTTCAATAAAATATAAAACAGATGGTTGGAGGGTGCATTGTTAATTTAGGGGTTAATTTAGGACAGGGCTGTCTGGGGCTGAGCCATGCACATAGGCTTATGCTGTTATATCCCTTAAGACCCTGTCCACTGATTTGTGTCCACTGTGGTGGACCTTTTAATAAAATTCTTTCGCGTTTTTGAAGGTACATCCTGGGCTTTCTGTTGTAGTTATATTTGATTCTATTGACCGAGATACTAGAAAATAGTTCCTTAACTGCATTCCAATATTGCTACCATAGGAACAAGAACAAAATATGAATGTCTTTATTTGTCACGTATATTCTACAGCACTGTGAAATTTGTTTCATCACATATCCCATCTAAGAAAGTCGGGGTTAGATATGATACAGTGCGCCTAGAGGAGGAAAGGTCAAGGGTCTTGCTCAAGGACCAAACTGTAACAGACCGGCAGTGGTGGGACTTGAACCCAAGTCTTCCTGGTCTTCCAAGCATCAATTCAGTGCCCTAACCATTTGAGCCACCACTGCCCCTAAGACAAGAATGTGGTTCTGTGGTTCATGTTGTAAAATTGAAAAAAATCACAATTAAATTTGAAAACTCCAAATTGTGAAAACTTTCTGTTCGATACCAACTCAACCAATAATTCAAATGCATTACCTTTGTAGCACATACAGTAATAGAGAAGGCCCGCCCCTAAATTTTGGCTAGCAAGTTTACATCCATTTTTCCTCGCTCACACATGCTGTCTCTTCTATGCAAATTCACTGACACTCTTCCCTTGCTGCATTTACTTACCTTTAATGTTTGACATCTCATAACGATCTCAAAGTTTCCAAGGTTTAAGATATAACTGAGACCAAGAGTCACTGTGCCTTTAAATAGTAAAAATAACATTCCTATCATGATTTGTGTTGTTCACTCTGTTTATATTTGTTAGCGATGCACTCAGAGTCTCAGCCGCTGAACAATAAATGAAAATAAATTAAACTATTTTATTGCAAAGTCAAGCAGAACAGGGCAGATAATGAGTGTGAAAGAAGAGGAGAGAAAATAATAGGAGAGTTCAAATGAGAAAAGAAACCAAGAACGTTGGACAGAAGAAGGAAGTGCCAGAGTAGAAGAAGTAAGAGAGGACAAAACACCAATCATTCATTTATTCATTTTCTATACCCGCTTATTCTATACGGGGTCACGGAGATCTGCTGAATTCTATCCCAGCCGTCTCTAAAAGGGCAAAAGGCAGGAGGGATAAACCCTGGACAGGGTCGCCAGTCCATCACAGGACCACACACACACAGGCTCCGATGGGCAGTTTAGAATCACCAATCAACATACATGTTTTTTGACTGGGGGAGGAAACCGGAGTAAAGCACGGGGAGAACATCGAACCCAGGACCTTTTTGCTGTGAGGCATCCATGCTAACCACTAAGCCATCGTGCCGCCCAAACACTAAACAACATAACTGTTTTACCAAAGACGTATCTATTTCTCACATTAAAAATAAAAAAAAAACGGGATGGTAAACGTTCAACGAAGCAGATTACCTTACTTACAGCATTTACAACAAGAAAACACAGGTACACAATCATATTGTATGTTGTAAAATTTGCCATTATGCTAACGCAAGCAAAAAACTAAATTCACGCATTCACGAATGAGAAAAACATCCCAAAAAAACCCCCCACAATGAAAACGCTCTGGAATCAAACCTTCTAAAAACACACAGTGAGATTTTAGATTTTAAGTTACAATCCAACAAAAAATATTACAAAAATTGCCTTACAGTTTGTCAGATTTAGTCAGAAGATTTCAACACAATTGACTGATGTTGGAAAGCCTGAAACCACAAAGCCCAAAACATAACACATTCCAATTTAACCCATGCTGTTATATGAGGGCTATTTACGGAATATTGACATGTGTGTGTCTGTGTGTGTGTGTGTGTGTGTGTGTCCTCTACTTAGTTGTCAGATAAACAGACAAAGACAAGCATTCGGTTCTGTATGAAAAAGCCTAAAAGCGTCCACTGTCCACTGCCTTGGAGAATACTGTCAGATCAAAACATTAATCTAGAGAGAGAAACAGAGAAAAAGAAAGACAAGGAGAGAGAAAGAGAGAGAGAGAGAGAGAGAGAGAGAGAGAGAGAGAGAGAGAGAAACGGGCAAGGGGTGGATACAAACAGGGAGAGGGAAGAGATAGCTAGAGGACCATAAAGCAACCATAAAAAAAATCACAAAACCAGATACAGAACGATAGAAACCCGGAGAAAGGATGAGAGAGACTGACAAAGAAAGAGGACAAAGAAAAAGACATAGATAGAGATACAGAAGGAGATAAAACAAGAAAAGAGGGAGAGGAGGCACAGTGAGTGAGTGGCATATAGTGAGAGAAGATGAGAGAGCCGTAGAAAGAAACAAAGATGGACAAAAAACCCAAGAAAGATACAGAGATACAGGCACACAGCGAGGGGATAAAAGAGATATACAAAGATAGATAGAGAGAGAAATAAGACAAACATTAAGGAGAAAGTATAAAGAGGGGCACAGTAAGCAGTAAGTGGAAGGAAAGACATATATAAAGAGATGGATGCCAGAAAGAAGGTTGCAGAGAGAGAGAGAGCGAGGAAATAGATGGAGATGGGGAAGAGAGTGAAAGATTGAAAAAGAGAGAGAATAAATGTAAAAAAAACTGCTACAGACAGACAGACATGAGGGACAGATTAAGAGAGAGAGAAGATAGAGCAAGAGAGAGAAGAGAGACTGAGAATGAACAGATAATAGACCGCTACAGACAGAGAGACATGAGGGACAGATCAAGAGATAGAGAACGAGCTAGAGAGAGGGGGGGTAGATATAAGAGATAGAGAGGAGAGTGAAAAAGAGAGAGAATAAACGGCTACAGAGAGACATGAGGGACAGGATAATAGACTGCTACAGAAAGACATGAGGGACAGATTAAGAGGGAAAGATAAGAGAGAGAGAGAGAGAGAGGGAGGGAGAGAGAGAGAGAGAGAGAGAGAGAGAGGAGAGAGAGAGAGGGACTAGAGGAGAGGCGAGAGAGAGAGAGGGAGGGAGATAAAAAGAGAAACAAAGTCAGAGAGAGATGAGAAAGGATAAGATACTGCTACAGACATGAGGATGGAATATTAGTGAGAAAGTGCGCAAGGGAAAGAAGGGAAAGAGAGGAGACTGCTACAGAGACACAGACAATAGGGATGTATGAGAAAGAAGAGAGAGAGAGAGAGAGAGAGAAGAGAGAAGATGAACAAATAAGAGACTGCTACAGACAAGAAGACATAAGGGACAGATTAGAAGAGAGAGAAAGAGAGATGAGAAAGAAAAATATACTGCTACTGAGAGACAGAATAAAAGAGAGAGAGAGAAAGAGAATTAACAAATGATAGACTGCGATTGACAGAGAGAAAGAAAGAAAAGAGAGAGAGAGAATGAACAGACTGCTACAGACAGAGAGACATAAGGGACAGGTCAAGAGATAGAGAGCAAGCAAGAGAGAGAGAGAGAAAGAGAGAGAGAGGAGAACTTTGGGACTAGAGTCGAGGATTACATAAAGACGATGAATCCGAGGGATGCTAGTCACTGCTGCAATCCCTTTTTCCCTCTAAACATTCAATATTTAAATAATGCTGTTCTTCCTCCGACATTTAATAGTCGTACAATCAATACAAAAAAATAGGAAAAGAAATAAATAAACAAAGTGCAAGCGGTGAATATGCTGCAAGTGCAAAGTCAGCGGACTGAAATCCCGCATGTGCCGTTCCTTTTGTTGAGCTGACAGGATTGAAACAGTGAAACCGACAAACTCATTTAGCCTAATCCCCACATTCAGAGACCCAGGAGAGCGATACGCTCCGGGACTCACTGATAAACAGCACACAGCACACAGCCCTCACCACCACACCACCAAATACCCTCATTCACATCAACACAAACCACTTTCTTACACAACGCTTTACCCATCTCTAATAATCTAAAGGGGCAAGAGAAGAAAAACCAGCAGGAAATGGTAGTGCAGTGGTTATGTTGTTGGACTACCAACTTTAGGACCAGGGTTTGGTTTCCAGCCCCACCAAGCCACCACTGCTGGGCCCCTGAGCAAGGCCCTTAACTGTCAGTTGTATAACAAGAAATATTGTAAATTCTTTAAATAAACTTTAAAGAGACAAAAATTTTAGCTAGAAGTTAAAATAAATCACAAACATTTTACTAGAATTATAATTCGATTTATATGTGAAATGTATCATTTTATAATTCATACACTGTTTATCTGGTTTCACACTAGTCATTTATCGCCACGTGATTTTTTTCATGATTCGCTTTTTTGTAACACACAATTTTGTTTTTTGGATATTTGTACATTATATATTCATTTTTGTAATTTGTGCCACTGTGGTAGCGCAGTGGTTAAGGGGTTGGACTGCTAATTGAAAGATTAGGCTTCAATTCCCAGCATCACCATGTTGCCACTGCTGGGCCCCTAATCAAGGGTGTTATATAATATATATATAATCAGTTATATAATAAAGAGATAAATGTAAGTCACGCTGGATAAGAGCATCTACCAGATATCGTAAAGTGATGTAGAAAAATTCTTTGGTTGTACATTATTGCCAAGCAGAAGCTTCAGGCCAACGAATTAATAATTCATGATGAAACACTTTCTTAAAACCTTCTTAAACTAATTTTTACAGATGGCTATTTTCTAGTGACATCATGGTGTTCATTAGCAACCAGCACACGTTTCCTCAAGGCAGTGTTCGATGCTAAGGCTAAATTTGCAATTAGTCCTAACCCCTTTGGGAAAAACTTGACTAAAGACCTGAATGACATTTACCACGGCAAAAAAGTGGTCCTTTACCTTTCAGTTAATCACATCATAGACATTCTGATTCACCATTATTTTATTACTATACCTGAAAAAAAAATACTACAGGAGACCCAAGATGGGGACCAGGGTATCTAGTTTACCTATTTTTTTTTTTACCACAGCTGAAATGTCGGTCCATAACTTCCCAGTTTCGTCCTTCGAGACCTGCAGGATTTTACTTTGGGTCTCTATAGTTCATCTTGAGAGCTTCTTGTCATTTCATCCTGAAAAAATCAAACCAACATGTTACTGAACCTGCCTACAACACCTACAATGTGTTCTTCACATCCTTACATTGCCTGAAGGTAAAAAGTGGCCAAGTATTTGAAGCTTTGCCCTCCAGTAAAGCCCCTGGCACAAACAATCGATCCAGCATCCCAGGTTGTTTATAGCATCTTATGATGTACAGCAAACACTGCAACGAACACTGAGAAGAGAAACACATTACCCACATGACATCCAGCTGGAATAAAATGGAGAGATGTTTTTTTTTTATGTGCAGTCTTTAAGAAAGGATGTTAACAGCCTAATAAATTGTATGTGTGTGTGTGTGTGTGTGTGTGTGTGTTTGTGTTTTAATTTAGTGGATAGGTGAAATTAGGCCTGAATATGCAGTCAGGTTTTTGATAGCTATTAACCCCCAACCGATAAACTTCCATTAAATAACTATCATCCTAATAGATGTAAACAAAATCTGTTGGTTCTGTACATACTGCATGGAACAGAAATGTGCATTGCAAATCTTCAGGGTTGAGATTCAGTGGCGTTTTATTTTGCTATTCGGAATGAGTCATTTGCTGGCAATTTCCGCAGCTTTCTCCTGGCAGCCTTGAAGCTTTTCAATCAACGTAACATTTAATCACGTTTGTTATCTCGCACAAAGTACAAAGTTGAGGATTTTTAATACGATTTTACAGAATTTTACAGTATTTGCTTAAATCGAACAAAGATTTTGCTCATTTATTTCTAAAATTTCTTTTATTTCAATCGGAGGATGAATATTTTGTGCTTGAATGAGCTAACGAAGAGGATAAGATAAAAAAGAGTCAGCGATGTAAACATGACTAAGGACAGAGATAGCCATGGACATGTATGAGAGAGATGTTCGAAATTGTGGGCGTGAAGAAGTTTTCCTGGCGAATGTGCTGCGAATTGTGTCAACCTAAAATCACGAGGTGCTGGCTTTACAGAATTCGCCGTCGAACAGGTAAATTCACTTAACATGTTTTATTGTTATTTCTTTCTTGTCTTTTAGTAATAATAGTCTATTTTCTATGTTTGTTAGTAATGTTACCTGAAATACATACGGGTGCACAATTCGCTATCACATTAACTGTAGCTAGCTAACAAGAAACTATTATCATGCTCCCACCACCATGCTTTACAATTGGGATATACATTATCATTGATGTCTAGTGCTTTGACAGTGTGGGTAAAAGATTCACGAGTCCAGGAATTTGATAGACTCTAGGGATTCGGTAAGTGCCCTCTAGTGGAAGGACAATGGCAATTCTTACTGAAAAATGAAAACCCAACTGACCCAATTGACCCAAAGGACTTGTGAGACCAGAGCGATTCAGATGGAATCAAATCTGTAAATGGGTTCATAAATCTAATAATTTACACAAGGGTGGATAAATCCCAACATTTGTAAGATCACCAGGCAAGTAAAAAAATGCTTTCATGACCCTGGCTTTCGCTGCTGAGAAATAATAAATGTCTAGTAAAAAGTAGTAGGTAATATAGAGTAATAAGGTATAGTGGGCTAGTGTGTTACTATAATTAATTGACACAGACTAAAAGAAACAAATGCCTACTTAAGCTATTAAATGCTATCTGTGCTCTGACTGGCTGTCTCAGTGCCAGCGCTGCAGTCTATAAGCTATGACTCCCAATCTATTTAACCCTTTATGCATGTTTGAATAAAATCAGAAACAGACAATCAGAAATTCATTGGTCAGCATTTAAGCTATAAGATTTGTTGGCATCCTTTTCCTTCTCTTGAAATGTTTAACCGCAAGTCGAAGTAGTGGGGGAAAGTGGTGGCTTAGTGGTTAAGGCGTTACCTGAAAGACTGGGGTTCGATTCCCAGCACCACCAAGTCACCAGTGTGGGCCCTTGAGCAAGGCCCTTAACCTCCAATTGCTCAATTGTATAAAAAAATAGATAAATGTAAGTCGATCTGGATAAGGGCATCTGCCTAATGCTGTAAATTTAAATGTAGACGCTTCAATCTGATTGCAACTGGAATTTCACATACCTGTGTGTTCTAAAAGATGATAATATAAAAATATATATATTAAAATCCCCTTTTCTGAGAGCAGTTTAGACCTGAACAGATGCAGAATTAAAAAAAAGTATAATCCGCAGATGCAGCAAAGAGGTGTGTCATGCCATCATGATCGTGCATCATGAAGTTTAATCCTCACTTCATGCCTTTGAATAAATAAATATTTGTTTTGCAAAAGTCAACAAAGATTAGAGCAGATTTTTCTACCTGTCTATTATAAACTATAAATAAAATAACTAATAGCCCAGATGGAAAATCTTCTTATCCTAATCACCCAAGCTAGTGATTTGTCCACCTCTGATGCCACACCGATACAAAGTCAGAAAGCAATGACTTTGTTACCAAATCCTTTTTTATCCTCATGACATACTGCGGTTTTAAAGAAAGTAAGCTTAATCTGCTCAGGGGTGGTTCTGAAGCCCACAGTGGACAAGAATGATGAGCAGAACTACACTAATCACATGCCATGTTTCATTTTACATGTTGCTATGAATTATTCAGAAGTGGATTACTCCATCACTCATAACCTAGCTGTTTCTTTTCGACTCATTAAAAAGCCCACATGATCAGTCTAGAGCGTTGTCTTGCAGCTCAGGCCTCCACCGTCTCAGCTCAGACTGTCGTTACCCCAAAACACCCACTGCACACAGATTACACTGATTATATCTGTACCAATTCATTCTTGATACAAATCACTGGACCAGGTATGTACTAGAAGAAATTAATAATTAGACACAGATTTTAAGAATAAGTTTAGTAATAGGTACAGAGGTAACAAAATAAAAATAAATAAATACTACTACTACTACTACTACTAATAATAATAATAATAATGATATTATTATTATTATGTTTTTTGTAGCATACCAAAATGTTTGCAAGTACCTAAACATCTCACAAGGGTTATGTTTGATGCAATACCTTGGACTTTTACCAAATTTTTATCTGGTGAGACCAAACACCCAACATACAGAAGTCACACTTTTCTATTCAGGAAATATGGACTGTTTGGACACTGGTGGCTTAATGATTGTTGGCTTGGGTTGTTGGTTGGAAGGTCATGGCTTTAAAACCCAGCACTTGCTTGCTTTTTAATTTAAATTTGTCATTTTGCATTAGTGTCTTGTTGAATCATCTGATTAAGCTATAAATAAATAAGTGTACTTCTGACATCCTGTTCTAAACTGGTTTAATAAACGTTGAAATGTTGTTTCCTGAAACAGGTTAGCTTAAAAAAGCATCAAGCTGTGATTATCATGCTCCCACCATCATGCTTTACAAATGGGATAATGCTTTACTTGTAGCTTCCTTTATGTTTTTTTTACTATTATTAGCACTAGAACGTCATGCTACATACACTTTACAGCCTGGCTTGTGGATGACTAATGAACATGTTTAGTATTGACAGAAAAACTAATGATGACTGATGAATTCTGGACCACATTTTAGGAGTAATGCAATTAATTTTAATTGGTACACAAAG
The DNA here is from genome assembly GCA_005784505.1 of Bagarius yarrelli. Lineage (NCBI taxonomy): Eukaryota > Metazoa > Chordata > Actinopteri > Siluriformes > Sisoridae > Bagarius > Bagarius yarrelli. The sequence goes on from VCAZ01000011.1 coordinate 3,964,746, forward strand.
ATTTTCTTGCAACTATAAACAATCATTTGTAAATCATTATAACCTCCTAGCACATTGATAGGGTTAAATGTATACAACATAATTTAAAGCTTCTGAGTGTCTGCCATTTTTATCACTAATAATATGAAATTTCTCACAAACAATTCGTTTTACTCCTCTTGTTTCACATACAGCAATAAATTACTGTAAAAGACTGGACCAGGTTGGGTTGGCAGAACGTGGGCCAGATATGGTCCATGGAAAAGCCAAATGTAAGAGTATAGCTGGGATCTTGTGTGATCCAAATGTTCCAAATGTAAATGTAAATGCCTTTTATTTTTGTCACATATACGTTTAATAGCACAGTGAAATTGTTTCTTCGCATATCCAAACTTAGTAAGTTGGGGGTCAGAGCAAGGGTCAGCTATCATACAGTGCCCCTTAAGCAGGAAGGGTTAAGGGTCTTGATCAAAGACCCAACAGTGGCTGGCTGGGTAGCGGTGGTCGGGCTTGAACCCAGGTCTTTCTTAACATGTCAGCCTTAACAAAACTTTTTCTGTTTTTTTTTTCTTCTTTCTTTTTATTTGCCCAAGCAGGGATGCAAACCCTGCTCACCCAAAGTGTAACAGCAGCATATATGCCAACGTACAACACTAAATGTCTGGTGTATTTTTAAATGTAATCTATACAAATTTTATGCTCACCATTTTAATATAAAAGCTATGATTATACATCATTAGCCACATCATTGACATTTAACCTTTCAATAATTAAAGCAATGGAAATTCAAATATATAAAAACTTCTCCGCTTAATTATTATGTATAAGTACTTCTAATGTTTTAATTGAGATGTTGAGTCTTTGAAAGTAACAAGGTTGGACATGATTTCATCAACGAGTTCATCAGGGAGATGGCTCATGTTAGATGTTTTGGGCGGAAAGTCAGGAAAGCCCAAATTAAGCCCAAAGCAAATTAAGGTGGTTTGGACATGTACATAGTGACTATATTGGTAGGAGGATATTAGAAATAAAGCTACCAGGCAAAAGGCAAAGAGGAAGACCGAAGAGGAGGTATATGGATGCGATAAACGAGGGCATGAAGTTAGTGGTTGTACGTGAAGAGGATGAGGAGAATAGGGTTAGGTGGAGACAGATGATTCGCTGTGGCGACCCCTAAAAGGGAACAGCCGAAAGGAAAAGAAGACTTGTAATGTTTTAATTGCTTTGGCTACATAATTAAATGTAAATGTATTGCAAATTTAAAAGGTTATAGTATGCCATTATTTGTTTGACGAAACCTTATTGATAGCATTAAAGCCACATAAACAGAAAAAGGAGAAACAGCTGTGTGTATAAAAAATGTCATCTTTCTTAACAATATCTTTGGGATAAGACTTGCCACACACATATGTGGACCACAACTTTATATTTTACATCTGGCCCAAATAATACACTTAACAACTGGCCAATAATTTGTTTGCCGCTTGGTTTACACTCCTAATGCCATTGCTAAATGAATGCTATCTGTGCCAGCTTCATGCCAAATCAGGGCCAGAAGTCTTTTCTAGCTGGGATCCTAACATATTTATGGATCATCGGTCAGGTGACACATGACACAATTTACTTAAATGCTGTAGATGTCCTTCAAAGCTAGTTTACTCGCTCGGGGAGGAAAAATTTGCTGCCTACCTCCCTCTGTTTGTCTTTGTCCTGTCTATCTATCTATCCATCTATGTCTTATCTCTTTTCCGAGAGAAAGAGACCTTCAGGGTATCAGTAATTGATCTGCTATGTGTTCCCTGTACATTTAAAACATTGCTTAACCTGTATAAAAAAGATAGCGGTATAGGTTGTGTGCTAGTGTGTTTTACTGTAGAGAGGATAAACAGGAATTAGCATATCAGTGCCACAGCGTGCAAGATAACTCTCACGTGTATAAAGGATAAAAATACACACAAATATATATTTTATAGCACTTATGTGTGTCATTGTGTAACTAGATGATGAAAAGAAATAATGGATAGTATGCATGATATATATGATATATATAGTATAAAGGGTGATGTAGAAAAGGTTTACTCTAAAATTCATTATATATGTATAGAAAGTAATATTTCTAACATCTTGAGTGATTCCAATACTAATTTTTTTCTGTAAAAAAGTAACATACATCGGGCCGGTGTAAAAGGGGGCACTTGCCGGCCATCAATATGCTAAACAATATGCTAAACCCTTCAGCAGTTTTAAAGGGTAAGCTTTTTTGGACATGTGTGTTTAATATAACCAACATAAATTTGCAATGCTTTCATAATTTCCATAAAGTCAGATAACATTTTTAGGATATTGTGATATGAATTTTTTTGCAAATATAGTATAAAAGCCACTTATAAGCAAAAATAAGAAATAAATGTAATCATGCTCATCATCTGTTTTTTTACATGGCTCCCTCAAGAGTCGACCTAGCATGCTTTACTCCAAGGCAGGCTGCACATAAAGTGCTGGGGCAGGAAAGAAAGTAAGCTACAAGCTTGTTGCTCACCTCTATACCCACCACCACTTTTGCTTACCTTTTTGGCATCCTTTTAGTTTTGAATTTGCAAACCACGTGTTGAAGAAAAGAAGGTTGAGATAGATAGTTGCTCATACTTCCTGGTCAATGACGTCACTCGCCTCACGCCTGTGAGGTGCCATGCTGCTGACGTTTTGTGTGATTTTATATATGTTTCAAGACTGTGGATACGCAGAAAGTGTTCTTATAACATTTTAATGCAGCCCGAGTTCCCAAATAGGAAAACTTTTTCTCATGTCTTGAGGCATGATCTATTAAAGGCGATCATACCTACTAAAAGCCCAGCTGCCAGTCTCTTGTGCGGAAAAACCACAAAAAAAAAAAACACTCCTTCCCACTGCCACATAGGGGGAAAGTTTTTTGTTTTTTTTAATCTAATAAGGATGCATTTCCTCGACACAAGTAGCAATTTATCAAGTAATTATGCAAAATGTGACTCTCGACTATTCAAATGTTATCAAAGCATATAATTGTCAATTAGTTTTGCTTTTGTTGCCACATGATGGTGGTAATATTGATTAGTTTGTGATTTTATGAGAAATAAGCTGACAGTTTGTACCGGTTGTATAAGTGTGTGCTTGCACTGTATTGCTTGTTTTTATGCAATGCTTTTGCAAGATATCATTGCTGATTGTGTGCCCCCTTGTATATATACAAATAACACAAGCAAAGAACTACGAGATTTTTTGTCATTATTAACTATTTAAAAGCAAAAATACTGTATCAGAATTATGTGATTGAAATGAACAGCATCTTGATAATTAAAATGATATAAAAAACATTCCCGGTAGACAATACTAGCACCTTTGGTATACGGTATGTGAAATATTTTAAGATCCTTTATTTTAGATATGTGTTTTTGTTGACTTTTTTAATAGACATTATATGATATAATAACAGATTATAGAAATATTGTGTATGTTTCATATAGTATCATTCACTGTTTTAAATGTAGATGCTATGAAACTGCAATATATTTTTTTGGTGTCCGGATCTTAACTAAAACAAACAAGCAGCAGCTTATTTCCCCAAGCACCTAATGGTTACAATAAAACCCTGCACATAAGTGCACTTCAGTTTCAACAATGATAGACTTCACCATGCTATTGAATGTGCCATGTCTTTTTTTCCTCTCATTTTTTTAACCATTTTCTGTTGACGTATTTTACCGCAATTTATAATAAATATATAAATATACTGAACTTACTATAAATAAATATGAATACTACGAACAGACATAGATAGTTTTTTGAATTATATATATATATATATATATATATATATATATATATACATATATATATATATATATATATATATATATATTAATGATTGTGACCTGTGGCGGAAGTCGATACTTTAGATTGTTGTGTCAACGCATCCTATGCAATGTGCCACATTCAAGCCAACTTATACAACTCAGGAATTGCAGGTCAGGGGCCCAGCAGTGGTAGTTTGGTGGTGCTTGGAATCTAACCCCGATTTTTCAGGTATCAGTCTAACACCTAAACTACTGTGCTTCCCACATTCCCAAAGATGCATATTGTGCATAGTGAAGGTTATACAGAATCTCTATAATAAAAACATATAGTAAACACATTTTGTGCATCTCTTCTTATTATACTAAATAGATAAAAATAATTTCTAAGAAGAAATTAATTTGTATATATTTTTTTCTACCTAACATTCCCAAATATGGCTCTGAAGTTTATCTCAGGAAAAGTGTGATTGAGATGGAATGCATTGTGAAGTGATTAAGGAGTTTGTAATGAGTGCAAACTGCAGTAAAAATGTGTTTAGCACTAATGGCTCAGAAGAGAAAGAGAAAAAAACAACTGAGCTTTGGATATTGAGAAATGTGTGCTGCTGTGCAATAACAACATTTAAACAATTATAAGAGACTGTAAATGATAAAGATGCACACATCCTCGCTACAACTGCACTCTTGCACAGTTCTTATTAAAAGATGGCGAGAAGCCAGTGACAGCAGGGTGTTCGGTGTAGGAAACATCCCAGAGGACTGCTGCGAGAGTGTGACTGATCTCGCAGATCTGCAGAGTCAGCATGTTCCAGATGTTCCACAGCTGCCTCATGTTCCACCGCAGTGCCCCACTGTGCCATGAATGCCTATTTATGAGTTGTCTGTGCATCTTTGTCATGGTTATTACCCTGTTAAAATAGTACGCAGTGAATGTGCTATGGGTGAAAGGATCAGATTTTTACAATAAAGCTTCTTGGGAATCCAGCCTTTAAATTAATGTATCGGAACTTGAATAATCATGAGCTTTGTACATGTGTCACCCAGTAGATGATGGTGAAAGGCTTGCATCTGGAAAACACGTTATATTGGATCTGTATAATTAAAATATGTATATAATAACATCTCTGACTAGGATGCTCTTGAATTTGAACTCACACTAAGATAAAGCCTTCCCAGTAGGATGGCCAGCTGGTGGTAAGCGAAAAAAAATCAGCACATTTGACCATACTGTGTGTTAAGAACAGCCCATAAACATTTCATGCATTTACAGTCTATTGAATTGTTGTCATTTTGAATGATACTGCTACAAACATACATACAGTCACTCATTCATTCACTTAATTGATTATAAATAAATAAATGTCTCGGCTATAGGATGCAGTAAACTCTCGTGCTTTAACATCATGTATATTTCATTGATTATAGAATTGTTTGTATGTATTTAGGGATTAGTTATTAGAGAAAGAGAGAGAAAGAGACAGACAGACAGACAGACAGAAACAAAAAGAGAGAGGAAGAGAGAGAGAGAGAGAGAGAGAGAGAGAAAGAGAGATTTTACTTTTTACATTCCTTTATTTAACCAAATTACTTTATACATAAAATCATTGTGACAAAATAATTAAAATAAAATAATTACTAAAACATAATTTCGTTTCAATAAATAAAGGTAAAACAGTAAGTGAAGAGAGAGAGAGTGCAAGAGAGATAAAGAGAAACAGAAACAAAAAAAAGAGAAAGAGAGAGAGAGATAAAGAAAGAAATGTATGCCAAAAATTGTTAATGTAATTTTTGATTGCAAAATTTAACATGTTTATTTATGATATGCTATCAGGGCGTCTCAGACGTTTTTCCGTGCAGACTCACACATCACACCACAGGAAAATCGGATAAGATAATATTTAGAACCACTAAGATAATTGGGACATTACCTTGGATTGTCGGAAGGGGAGAAATCAACTCAAAATCAGCCCGATTATCTTTTGGTGTGTATCTATTTATGTTCTAACTCGCAGTGTGGAAAATGGGAAAAAAAGCACATTAACCCACGTTGTGTGTTAAAAACAGCCCATAAACTTATAATGATATTAAAGAAACATTTTAAACATTTACATTCTAGTGCTTTTATCGCAAAATTAAGAGATCCTCGAGGGACTAATGCATGCATCCATATATACACACCATTCTCACACAGCACAACACACCCATCAACCCACATATATATGAAAAGCAAATATCAAATGTATTATTTTATATACGTTCTATAAATGGGGAAATATATTTCCCTAGACTAGAACACTGTAACCTTTTATGTTTCAAGACATAAAGCTCTCCCAGGAGGATGTCCAGCTAATGGGTGGAAAAGAAAAACGTCAGTGCATTTGCCTATGCTGTGTGTTAAGAACGATCCATAATCATATAGGCAGTAATATACGGGGAAAAAAATCCATTTTAAGCATTTACAATCCGTGAAATGACCGTCATGTTATGGATGTCCTGCTTTTCTGATTCAGGTGTATTAAGTATATAACATGGGCAGTCTCAGTCTCAATACCCAGACCAGTCTTATAAATATTATAAATTAACTTATAAAACTTATTCTTTTCTGGTCCCTCCATCAGAAAATTTTTATCTAGTCTGGTGGATCTACATTTCTTGATGGAGATGGCAGAGTTAGATATTAGCATAAATAGCATGAATCCATCGAGTCAGCAAGTGCCTTGTGTCAACAGTTAAGGCAGATAGTGTTGGTATAACAATGTTTTATCGGGAGGTCTTAATACCAGTCAGGCACTGGACTTAATACGAGTCTCAAACTGCTTCCATGAAGCATGACAACTTCAGTGTACTTAAGTGGCCTCCCCAGTCTTCAAATCTGAGTGCAGTAGAATATCTGCTGTGAAGTAGAACAGGAGATTCACAGCAGGACTGTGTAGTTGACAATTCTGCAGCAGAATTCTGATGCAATTGTGTCAACATGGAGCCAAACCTCAAAAAAATGTTTTTAGCATCCTGTGTCATCCAACTGAGGTTGTACCAAAAGGAGCACATCCTACCACATAAATCAGTTTTGCACAGTTTTTTTTTTTTATCAATGGAGGCAAAATGTTTGATTTTATTGCTTTATAATGCGATGCAACCTGCAGACTTCGTTTTGCAAAAAAAAAAAACTGTTTGAATCAGCAAAAATGCCAGCCACAGGATTTGTCTTTAAAACCACTACTAGTAAAGACACACATGGCACCACATGATCAAAAGATTGTAGACAGCTTACCAGCACGTCTATAACCCCTTGTCTTTATCAATCTATTGCCACAATATTTAAAGTACACAAAGGTCTGTAGCATTAAGAGTTCCTTTGACTTCATGTTTCAGCATGACAATATCCCTGTACACAAAGACCCTGAGCTCAATATAGTTAAACTAACTACAGGACCCTAGCCTAACTAAAAATACTTTAACCCTAACTCCTTACCCTAACCCTAAAACCTAACCTAAACCTAACCCTGCATAAAGCTATCACATCAACTGTGTCCAAAACTGAACACCTTTGGAAAAAATACAAAATGCAGAACAAAACCCTAGACCTTCACACCCATTATATGTATTTTAGTATTAATATTAGATTTTATATGTATTACGTATTTAGTAATAACATTTGCATTAGTATACCATTAAAATACATTAGTGAGGGAAGTGGTAACTTAGTGGTTATGGTGTTGGACTGCTAATTAGAAGATCGGTGTTCAATTCCCAGCACCACCAAGCTACCACTTCTGGTAAGGCCCCTAACCCCTAATTGCTAAATTGTATTAAAGAGATATATGTAAGTCACCAAATCTGCCAAATTCTGTGAATGTAAATTACAGTAAATTTACAAATATCACTCATGATTTCATGGCTGAATTTTTGCTATTTGGCAGTTAACCCAGATCTGACTTACATTTATCTAATTTCTTATACAATTGAGTGTTTGAGGGTTAAGGGCCTTGCCCGGGGGCCCAACAATGGCATTTTGGTGGTGCTGGAAATCAAAAACCTGATCTTCATGACCTTCTAGTAAGAAGTGTGGAAAGGGTGAGAACTATAGCCAGATAAAATGTTTTACACATATAGATGAACATGATGATCAGATTTCTCCATATAGTGTTTGTATGTGTGTTTCACACAAGCATGAGGTGATTAACTTTACGAGATACCACAGGTTTCCGCACCAGATAAATACACCCCCAAACGCAGCTGTAATGATTTTCTCTCATCCAAGCCTGCCCTTTTTTTCTTCTTTGGTTATTCCATTGTCCTTCATGTTCCTGCCTACCCCCTCCGTCATAGGTGGGTAAGTGTGAAATTGAGAAATGTCATCTGTGTCTAAGTCACATCTTCCACACAACAGTAGGAAGTGTTAACATACTGTCAACAGCAGCTTGGCATGCTAATACTTTCTTCCTTTTTTTGGGTGATGGGTTAATTCACCAATTACAAAGCGTCCAGACGAAATAACAGAATGATATTTAAATTTTGAAAATGCTGTTCAGTGTATCGTGATATGCGCTACATCATTTTTCACTGCATGGTATTTTTAACTAGACAGCTCTATTCTGGTTCATCACTAGGCAACAACTTGCATAAATGATCCATCTGGGCTTGATTTTCATGCATTTTGCCTATATCATGAGCGCATTATAAAATATTAAAGAAAAAGCATAATTTCTGTCGAAAGAAAAAAAAATATTAGGATTTGCTTAAGTGCTTTTTCTCACTCTGCATTTATATTATAGTACTGCAGTGATTTATTGGCTTTCTAAAACTTTTATTAATTAATGGCATTTCTCCTTTTCCTCATTTCTGCCGTCCCTCCAGTTTCCCATCTTACTCATTTCATATGTTTTTCTTGCTGTGCCTTATTCTTGTTTTTCTTTTTTTTTTACTTTTCTTACCTGTTTTCTTTCTTCCTAATTTCCTGTATAGCATTTACTTTATGCAATGTCTATATCTTCTTTTTTTCCTTTTTCCCTTACTGTCTTTTTAAATGCCCCCCTCTGTTTATTGATTATTGTATCACTTGCACATCACTTCTTATTCCTTCATTTCTTCCCTAACTTCCTTCCTTCTTTCCTTTCTTCCATCAATCCTTTCTCTTATTCCTTTTCTTCCTTTCTCTCCTTCCTTCTTTCCTTCCTTCCTCCCTTCCTTGTCCCCCCCCCTCCATTTCTCCTCCCCCCCACCCTCCCCCCCCCCCCCCCCCCCCCCCCCCCCCCACTTCTATTGCTCATGAGACACTGTTTTTCTGGTGTAACTGACAAATATTAGACTGACTGGCTCTTGCTCCTCTCTGGCCAAACATAAACTTCAGTACTTGTGTTAATTCCCCAATAAAAACTACCCCGTTGGGACTTTTCCCGAGACTTCTCAATGTTTATGGGTTTTCTGTTTTGGCCACAGCAGAATTAGAGTCTGTAACTCTTTTCCATCACAGTATCAAAGGCTATGCAGGTGGAACAGTTTCAGTGCAGCTACATCTCACACGAGGGCATTTATAGCTCCAGCAAAGGCAGTTAACATGTCACAAGTGCCCCAAACGTGAATTCTAAATGTTAGGTATGCAAATATTAATTTTTTATAATAAATGCAGAGCATTTTTTAGCTCTGCAGAATTCAGTTTTAACCTTATTCCAAACCAAAAAACATGGATTTTTTTAACATGATCAGCAGGATCAGGTGCAAATTATAAGGGTCGAAGCTAAACTTTGCAGGCCGGTGGACCTCCAAAACTTGGTTTGACGCCATTAAAGTTTACAAGTTGGTGTGTTTGCCTCAAACCTTCAAGGTCAGAGGTCCTGTGTGCATAAATGTATTTTTTTAATGCTTCAGGGGTTGCCAAATACTCTGGTTTCCTTTTTAGTCCAAGATACCCTGGGATAGGCTTTAGCAGAATAGATAATCAATAAATGGATGTTTTATATACATTAAAAAAATGGACACAGATGCAACTGGTTATATTTTTTATATTAATAATATATTAATAATAAAATTAATGTGAACATAAATGTGAAATTTTTTTTCTTTCAAAAATAAATATTTTTTAAAGTTTGTATTCAAAGCAAAAAATAGGAGAATAATTTAGTAAATTGTTTAAATTTGTCAGTTCACCTTATATATAGTTCACATTTGTACAGTTTACATTATATATTAATATATATCATTTATAGAGAATTGAGAATTCTGTCACATACATTTGAGGGTAAAATTACAGGTTGGTGTCATTCAATACATCCCATAAAACAATTGGAATGCCAAATGTATGACCATAAATTGACACAATAAATCAAATATAACATCTGACCTTCCATGTTTTGCCCTCTAAACCTTTCAATTAGCATGCTTGGTTATACTTAAATTCACTGCCCATATTTACCCGTCCCCTTTCCTCACGGAGGCATATTGAATATCGCTCTTACATTAACCCGAGAAATAAAAGAGCATAAGTGTCTTGTGGTCCACTCAATGTCACAGTCTCCTTCAATGCCAGATTCTTGCTCGCCATCCTTTGAATTATTCACGAAGCCGCTTCCATCACCATTGCTGTCCCCATCACCATACGCTGTTTATCACTGCCACAGTCTGCCAGATGCCCCATCATCGTTAAGGCAGACAGGCGAACAAGAGGAAGTAAGAGTTTAAAGAACAACAGAGGCGACTATTCATGATGTTACATTGAGTGACAATGAAAATATTGTTATGAACATCCAATAAAAATAGAAAAAAGGAAAATAAATGACAAAGGTACTTTACGCTGCAATTAATTTTTATGAATTTGATGTGTATACATGTGTTTGTGTATATATACACATACAAAAGCGCTGGAGTCTTTTGGAATATTCCAGCATTTTTTTCTATTGTTTCTCACTGCAGGAGACATGGTTGAGTTAGATCTCTTAGGAATCACAGTGGCATTACAGGCTTCATAGCCTTAAGCTAATAGATCATTATATAAAGCTAGCAATGTGAGCCGTATCCATGTAAACCTGTTTGTTTTATACCCCTTTTGTGTTCGCACACACATACACACACACACACACACACACACCAATAAATAATTGCATTATAGGTCAAGTGGTCTTATTTTAGCTTAATTCTCTCATCTTCTTTATTTGAACTTAGAAAACATCAAAAATTGTAATTGTAGTTGAGTTGGTGCTGATTATATCATTAGCGTAAGGGTGCTAAAGTAAACTTAAAAATAAATCGCTTTTTATCCTGAGTGCTTCTGTTAGGCTATGTACACACCAGAGAATGCAAGTGGAGCGGAGTAAGGAGTGGCGCGGCATGACTTTGCCCAGAGGATTCTGTTGCTGTCTGTCTGTCTGTCTGTCTGTCTATCTATCTATCTATCTATCTATCTATCTATCAGTCTATTCAACTGTTTTTCTATCTATCTATCTATCTATCTATCTATCTATCTATCTATCTATCTATCTATCTATCTATCTGTCTGTCTATCTATCTATCTATCTATCTATCTATCTATCTATATCTATCATGTTTGTCTGTCTGTCTATCTAGCTATTCTGTCTGTCTGTCTAACGTTAAAGTCACATGAATTGTGACATCACAGATCATACTGCAGTCGTATTGAAAAAACGTGCTGTTCACACCATCATATAAATAAAAGAATTTGAGTCAAATGTAGGCAAAAAAATCAGATTTGGGGCAGATTTGGCTGCAGCGTTATTGACTGCATGTGAACTTTGGTTACAGTACAGGCGTAGAATTTTCACACCGGTTGTTGTAATGGGTTTACATTCCAGCACCTAATTGTTTACTGTCTCTAATAATATCCAAGCCTGGAAGAAAAGCTGGTCCCAGTTTTTTCCATTACATTTTATTACATTTTTTGTTCATTTTGTAATTATTATTTTTAATTGCTTGGAACACTGTTGTTTATGGTGGCGCAGAAAATCCCTTTAGATGTTGACATTTTCCTGAACCCTCATGCTCTTTTAAATTGCTCTACTGTATATCAGTAGTGAAGTTTTAGCAACTTGGAACAAGGGCCTTGCTTAGGGGCCCAGCAGTGGCAGCTCGGTGGTGCTGGGAATCAAACCCAGATCTTCCAGTTAGCAGTCTACACTGCGCTACCACTTCCCCACACATATTCATATGTCGAGTTATAAAAGGTAGGTTCTCTGGTCAATAATCCCTTTGGACCACTTGCGGTATGCTGTAAATCTATAGACAGTAAATAACCTGGGCAAAACATCAATAGAGTGTTATGTTAAAAATGTAAAATCACCCCTTTCCCCCCCCGTTGTAATGGTGGTAATTTTCATTAAGACTATAATAAGGTCTCTGAGACAAATTGCCAGCTTGGTACCTCACCCAAAGCTTAATTTTATGTTCACACTTTAAAAATGTTCTCTCACCTTTTTTTTTATTATTGAGAGTTGAAAAGTACAAAGCAGCAAATCACCGAAAAATATAGTGTGTGAAAAGTGACACTGCCATATGGTTGTGTTTTATTTTACTGCAAAAGTTCAAAATGTTCTCTTGTTTAAATTACTATAAAACTAAGATATTTGGTTTCTAAGTCAGCGTTAAGAGGTTGCTTACACACAACAGTATGCTAAAAAGTCCTAGATATCGTATAAGCTACAAAATACAAAGTTGTAAAGGTTGAGGACACATACAAGCACAACTTTAACTGTATTTCCCCCCAAATGTTCCACAAAATTGTAAAATAGTTGGAGTAGAAATTACATAGTATTTGTACTTTGTAACACTACTTACATAGTATTAGTACTTTGTTACAGTGCTTACATAGTATTAGTACTTTGTAACAGTGCTTACATAGTATTAGTACTTTGTAACACTACTTACATAGTATTAGTACTTTGTTACAGTACTAATACTATGTAAGCACTGTAACAAAGTACCAGTACTTTGTTACAGTGCTTACATAGTATTAGTACTTTTTTACAGAACTTACATAGTATTAGTACTTTATTACAGTGCTTACATAGTATTAGTACTTCGTTATAGTATTAGTACTTTGTTATAGTGCTTACATAGTATTAGTACTTTGTAACACTACTTACATAGTATTAGTACTTTGTTACAGTGCTTACATAGTATTAGTACTTTGTTACAGAACTTACATAGTATTAGTACTTTGTTACAGTGCTTACATAGTATTAGTACTTTGTTACAGAACTTACATAGTATTAGTACTTTGTTACAGTGCTTACATAGTATTAGTACTCCGTTATAGTATTAGTACTTTGTTATAGTGCTTACATAGTATTAGTACTTTGCTACAGTACTTACATAGTATTAGTACTTTGTTACAATACTTAATTATACCTAAAATGTCAAAAGTAAATTTAATACATTTCTCCGAAGCAGAAAAAAAATATCATGATAGTTAGCTGTATCAATGTTTTTACACAGCCCTAAAATGTACTTTATTGTTAGAAATTAGTTAGAAATAAGTACAAGTGAAAAAAATCTTCAAAATCTTTTTTCCGTTTTCCCCCTTTTTCTGTAAATCAGCCTCACAGACTATTAGTATGGCAAACTTCTTGCGGATTATTATTTCAATAACATTTTAAGTCACAGGAGGTACTTTTGTGATACTAACCATGATATTTTTTTCGATATATTTGCCTTTTTTTTTTTGATTATCGAATACCGATATATGATGTCATCTTTTTTTTTAAGAATTGTGTGCAAGACATTATGGCACCGCATCATGAGGAGCCAGGAGTCAACAATTATGCTTACAGATAAAGTAACTACATTTTCTCTAACAGATCATATCAGCGAATAATGTCAGTTATGAGTAGACCTGCTGAATGGTTGGTTTAGAATTTTTTTAATGCCGAATGTTTGTATAATTCTTATTTGTGATCTGCTTGTTTACCTGATTAAAGCTTTCATATAACAAACACATTTTAATTTTTTTAATAAACATTTCTGTAAAATTTCAGACAGGATTATTTAATGATGCAGAAAAATTGTTTTGTTAGCAAAAATAAAATCTAACTACAGTACTGAGAGCGTTATAAATAAAACACGCTTCCTCTGTTGAGTATTGTTATCACTGCATTAAAATAATTGTTAAAGCAATAAATAAATATGGATTCTGCATATCAGTTATTGGGACACATAAACTTCCTTGTAGTTTCCTGGAATATGTTTGAAATTGCTATTCTAGGACTTTATTAACCCACCTCCAATAAAAGGAAAGCACCTTGACACTTAAGCCACATGTACACTAAATGTATTAAGTGTCCCAATTCCAGTTATTTTCCTCCAATGTGGCACAGATGGGATATGACCACTGATCGTATAAGCAGGAAAAAAATCACATGGATTTTGATATTTTCAGGCCTCATTCGTATGTGGTAATAAATGTCTGTATAACAACAAAAAAAATAAATGCATTATAAAAAAAAAAGAAGATATTTATAATTTAGGGATGAACTCTGCATTCACCAAGTTGCAACGAGCGTTCTTCTCTTTTTTTCACATAAAGAGAGCATTGTTTCGTCGACCTTTAAATATGGTTCGAAAAGACATTGAATAATCATTTGGTCTTCCTTCATTGGTTATCGCACCATTTTAACTTCCATTTCTGGTCAGTATGTCTACCTTGGTCTGTTTTGCTGTATATTGTAAATGCAGATATTGGATACGGGTCAGTTTTAAAAGAAGATGTAAGCGGGTCATTAAAAAAAACAAAACAGATATAGTCACCACATCAGAATTGTGTAAATGCAGCATTAGTTAATGCAGAGCCTATTGGCCCAACATGTCGCTGCACATTCCCCATTCTCCACGGGTATAAGCAAGCCATTAAGAGCTGTACAACTGTCACGCAGCGGGAAGTTTTAGCAGGAAGGATTGCGATGCTTTCAAGCTTCTCCTGCACACAGGTAAGAGTGTGGAACCTACACACATACTTCAGTTTTTAATGTGCACACCTTAATAATCTTTCTCCCAGTTTCTTACAATAAAGTTCACTAAATTCCCGTTTCACAATGAAGCTTTTTTATTTGCTGTCATCCCAACATGCAGGTCTCTACAGGATACTTCTAATCTGCCATTTTAGCTCAGCTGGTCTACTGTGTTAATATGCACTAGGGTGCATGGAAGCCTCTCTGTAAGGTACAAAGAAGCAAATCACAGAACAGTAAAGTGTTTTAAATGGAAGGCTGCAGATTTTTTTGTGTGTTTTTTTATTTTTACTGCAAACTTTTTATTTTTACTGGATTTATTTTTTCCGGCTACCGCTGGTCATTCGTAATTATTGCGGGGGTTGTCTGTAATTTTAATCCCATGCAAATCGGTCATGTCTGTAATTTGTAATTCGTGTAAAATGACTTGCAATATTTACCTTGCAGATCTTACGCAATGCATTGACATAATATCCGGAGGGATAAGTAGGTATAACAGGATTTGCTTATTCAGTGAGAAAGCGCCACACATAATTATTGGTTATTTTTAAATTACTTAAAGCCCCCAGATGTTACTAATTCTGTGTGAATAGGGCTAAAGTTAAATTAAATTCATGTACATCTAAAATATTTGGTTTTTAGTCAGCAATATTAGATTGCTTTTCCGGTTGGTTTTTTATGCAGTTCAACGCTTTGGAAATGTCTCATATTTACTGTATTACAAGAGTTGGTTTGTAGTTTTATTTTTTGCTTGGTACGGGTACCACCCTGATGGAGACAGGAGATGAAAAGGTGTTCAAAAAAGCATTTAAAACTTTTGAAATACGAGCAAAGAAAATGCCAACAGCATTGCTTTTAAAGAAATTGCCTATTCCGTCCACCTTAGGACCACTTCCCATAGGAATCCACGTAAAACATGCAGCGGTCATAAAACAACTGTGAACGCACCCTTAGTCACACAAGTATTCCCAGGCTTCCCATAAGAGTTGATAAAACGCTTTACCTGCATCACACCTACACACTCCGTGATCAGATAAAAATCTAAAGCTTTAATCTGAGAATATCTATAGATAGATTTTTCCTCTTTCTTTTTTTCTGTTTTTCCCCCCACACGCACAATACATAACATCACCCTCTTAGAACTGCAAGACATCACTTTAATGGTTTCATCAAGTGGGCTGTAATTTGCATAACAAGATAATGAGATACACTGCTCTCATATTCCCGGCACTCTTCTGTAAGGGCTCGGGCTTACACTGGCTCTGATATTACCCAATGAGAAGGTTTTTAACCCAGCGGATTCATGTACATACGCTGTATGAAGGGCCGGCCCAGATTCTGGTGGCACCCTAGGTGAGATTGTAGAGTTGCACCCCCCAGTTCAACCCCTACCACCCATTTACACACTTACATACCCTACTACAACCCATTTTTAAAAATGCAGATTTTTAAAACCTTTACCATAAATAAGAAAAATTTGCCAACAAATTTAACTAACGGTCATTAGAGGACTTATACAACAGTTTAACAAAGTGAAAATCAACAAAAAAGTGCAATTTTAACTGCCAAAAATATTAATATATGGGTGTAGAAGCGCACAATGGTCACAATATTGTGCACTTCCATCAAAAAAACCCTCGTGCAGCATCCCCCCTAGTCATTTTGCCCCCTAGGCTACTTGTCGCCTATGCCATGGGACGGCCCTGGATGTATATGTAAAGGAATCTGTCCTTTTTAACGAGCAACAGAGCTCTAGCGCTGCTCTTTATGGAAATAACCGTTTAAAACCCACTGATTCGCCACCATTTGGGCTTCTGATAAACATTGTGGTGTGTGGGAAGCAGAGGAACGGTACACCTGGAGACCAAATTGCCGCAGGCTCGCAAACAAATCTGTACATGTGCAAGAGACCAAGAGCTGTTGATTAAAAATTAAATCTAAAAGCATTTTCACTGCAACTTTTTCCTAGTGTTCGCTGAAGCTATTGTATAACATTAAAACAATGTTTGTGCAATGTTAAAGATATACCAAATTGTTTTTCTGAATAGTGTTCTGGCTGCTATTTGCTATGTGTTTATGCTCGATGATATGAAATTATAAAACAGGTTCTGTGGATATATACAGTGCCTGGAAGGTTCATCCTGCAATTTTCAAACAGCCAAGTGCTGATTTGATGCATAAGCCCGAGAAACTTGATGATGAAACATATGTTAATCTTTGTTGCACAGTGCTTCAAGTAAAAACGCTTAAACAAGACAGAAGAGATGGAACTGGAATTCATTATTTCATACAATATTACAATAAAACTTCAGTATTCAGACTTAACGGGTTATAGTATAAGCAGCTGGATATAACAGGGGGTGTCTGGACTGGAATTCTGTGGGACAGAACAAAAGACACCAAAGTGTGAGGCTTTTGCATTAATTGGGCAGAAAAAAACAGACTGATATGAAACTTGCAGACTTTTTTTTACTAATGTTGTGTTAACCTACTGATTTAAACCAAAGTATTGGGACACCTGACCGTCACATTCATGTGTATTTTTTGATTATCCTAGTTCGTATTTAGTCTCACACTTACTTCTACAATAACCTCCACCGTTTTGAAAACGCTTTTCAGTTATAGCAGGTCGTAGGGATTTCCCAATCACACGACCTGATGTCTCAGGAAATTATGCACTTATGTTTAGGAAAAAGGTCTGAGGGTTGAGGTCAAGTCTCTGTGCAGGAGATTATTGGGGACACTTGACATCACATCCATGGTTTTTTTTGTTATCCTATTCCATATTTAGTCTAATTTTTACTTCTAGAACAACTTCCACAGTTCTGAAAATGCATTTCACCCAATGTTTCGTGAAATTTTCTGGTGCAGTCAAAATTTCAGTTTAGTGAAATGTCTTTAATGGTCAAGGTTTAAGGTCAAGTCCCTGTGCAGAACATTTACGTTCTTCCACTCCAACCTTGACAACTCATGTCCTTATAGATCATAAAGGTTTTGTGCACAAGGATATGGTTATGCTGGGACAGTGTTAACATTACAACATTATTTATAATTTCTTATAACTGGTTTAGAAGAAGTTATGGGCTCACCTGACCATCACATCCATGTGTATTTTTTGATCATCCTATTCCAGGTTTAGTCTCAATTCTGGAAACCCTTTTCATCCAATGTTTCATGACATCAGGCACATGTTTAGTCAGAAGGTTTGGGGTGCGGTCGAAATTTCAGTTCAGTAAAATGTGTTCAGTGTTCAAGTCTCTATGCAGGACATTCAAGTTCTTCCAAACCAAATCTGAACGACCCATGTCCTCATAGATCCCAGCTGTTTTGTGCACAGATATATTGTCATGCTGGAACATTGTATACTCTTACTCCTAGAAACGCTTTTCATCCAATGTTTCATGACAGCATGCCGTTATGTTTAGTCAGAAGGTCCGAAGTGCAATCGAAATTTCATAGATCCCCATAGATCCCAGGTGCTTTGTGCACAGGGACATTGTCATGCTGGAACAGTGTTTAGGTCTTGTAGTTTTAGTTTAAGAATAATGTACCCCTCTAACATACAAAGATATTCAAGATAGCTTTCTGCTTTAATTTTGTGACATCAGTTTGGAAAGACACACTGGTTGAGTGTCCATACATTTCTATCCGTATAAAGCAGATACAGCTATAGATTTTGGTGGACCTGAACATATAGACAGACACACATAATGTCAATGTGTTTACACCTTTGTGTGTGAGTGCGAGTCTGTAAATATAATTCGAGTCACCAGGGAAATAGTTTACGACCTTTCCAAAGGCCATAATTGTGCAAAGTGCTCACATCACTGAGAGGCTGTTCACTTCATTTTATTGAATAAATGATCCTATATTGATTAATTATTGATTAAGTAGTAAGTATTGATTGATCTGAGCTTTTACTTATTATATCTAATTCCAAAGCATCCGAATGTGGGTGAAGCCTTAATATTGATCCTAGCTTTTACCTTTTATCCAGCCAAACCACTGGGGTGACACGAACACACACATGAAAAACGTCTGTACACTTTTGCCAGTAGCTTTAACACAACTGGTTCCATTCATCATGGATTTAATAATTAGCAAGTTCTCAGTTAAAAGCAGTGTTAAAAAGGGCAATGCTTTTAACTGTAGGGGAAATGGGCTTCTAGAAATACTGCCCTGACAGCTAGTTATATCCTACTTATAAAATGCAACAATTATTGTCTTAATGTGCCTTCTAAGTGCTACAGAATTTATCATTTTTGCTTGCCCATCGCCTCTGCTCGAAACATTTGCTGGTCGAAAGCCTGTCACCACCAGCTATCTTACGTCTTTAAAATAAATGAAGTCCTTGCTGTTGAACTGAACACGAAAGTTAAGCATTTGGGAAATCCGTTTTTAATCATACTAAACCTTCCGCAGTCTATATGATAAATTAAAAAATGTCTGAGAGACTCTTCTACTGGTGCACGAAAAAAGCTATCAGAATTTAAAGTAGCTTTAGATCGAGTACCAGGGAAAGAGACTATTTTTCCTTGTAGGATTTTTATTTTTTACACTATGTGTCTGACTCTAATTTACATCGCTGGGAGTCAAATTTGCAGACAACATGACTCTGTCTTAGGAAGAGCTGGCAGTGATTTACCTTCTTTAATGCAGAAGCATTCTGCTCGCTACACAGTCACGGAATGGGATGCGAAATAAGCAGTTCGGTGTAGCGTGCGTGCTGCAACATAAGTGAATATTTATTCAGAATGTTGAGGCTGTTTCTTAATTTCTGATCTCATGTATAATTGTGCCCAAAATTATTCATACCCCTAAGGCAAATAAATTGTTTTTAATATTTTATATTTATAAAAAAATACTTGTATTCAGTATATATAAGTTGGTATGCACAACCCCATATATGTGTTAGCTAGGGGTGTGATGAGACACTGATCCCACGATACAAGATGAGAGCGCGTTCACGAGAACAATGAGACGAGGTTTTTAGACTTTTTTTTTGAAGAAATGCGTTTTGAAATCTACACAAATAAACACTGTGCAAAAAGTTTTGCCATAAACTTTTTTTGCCACATCTGTTATTAATTATTAATAAACGAGCGACTCACACAACCCCAAGTCCAGCCTGTGTAGCGAGGTTTATTGTGTGTGCAAAGCATTTAATGTGTGGCTTAAATCCTGCCTCGTGCACAGCCACATCCATATTACACGTGCTGTCGGTCACAGCAGCGATGCAGCTGGTGTTAGCAGAGGTGTACCGTATTCATTTCTTACAATGTTTGCATTTTGTCTACCAATCTTTTGCCGTTTCTTATTTCCATCGGGAAACCAAAACGTTGCCACACAAACAGTACATTCTCACGAGACCAGTCAGATCTCGCGAGATACGTTGGACCTCGCAAGATCTCATGTCACGAGATCTTGTAACACCCCTAGTGTTAGCTAAACTTTATCTGTATACCAATATATATTGCCAGATGTTCTTTTTTGAGCCTGTTTAAAATTTATCATACCGTATTCCTAATCCCAGAAAAAAACATTTTGTGAAAATGCAAATCAATCTATTTAGGTGTAATCAATTAAGTCCTGATAATATCAAATGGTAAAACCTGCTCTGTAAAGTATTATAAAGAGGGGCAAAGCGCCCATTATTCTCAGTCCCTGTCACCATGGTCAGTCATGATCTTCGTATGCATTTTGTCAACACCCATAGTAGAGGCAAACTAAATGTCCCAGAATCAACCGTACAAAGAATCATCAAAAAGTCTTAAATGCTCAACACTGTCAAAAACCTTGATGGACGTGGCAGGAAGTGCAAGGTATCCTCTAGAGTTGCTAGAAAGATCTACCGCAATGTAAACAACCACCTCCACATCAAGACCGAAGCTCTAATAAACACCCTTATTTTGAGTCAATGTGGTCCCCATGGACATCACTCTAGAAAGGCACCAATCCATACCCATATATTACATGAATTCCCTATGAAGATGCACTTCAAATGAAGCATAACTCGAGTATATTATCTGTTTCCTAATTTATTGACAAACAATTGCATATAAAATATTTTTTTTACCCGGTACACCTGGGAAATGTGTCACATGACTCAAAGCACGTACAAAGATACCATATTTTATATAGAACGATAAACTGTTTCATGTACAAGCTATGAAAAAAAGCAAACAAATAACAGTGTGTGTGAAAGTGAAAAAGAGAAGGAGAAAAAGAAAGAGTGTAATATGAAAGCTTTTCCTCCTCCCACATGCTTGATGCTAAAAGGTTCAACAAGCTAGTCGATCCTGGTCCATGCTGCAGCTCAGCATGTCTGAAGACTTTAGAGTTTGCAGTTTAGCACTGCAGAGATGGCCAGACTTCACTGAAAGGATATAATTCACTTCCAGGAGGCTTGGCAGGCCCTCGTCCCCTGCACACTGACACATCTCTGAATTACTGGTACACAGAGTCCTGGTGGCATGAACGCAAGCCCTATGCCGCAGTATATAAGAGAATATTTTATAGCGTTGTCTGAATATGTTTAAGTTAGAAGAGGAAAAAAAGGCGCATTATAAAAGTACAGCCTCTGAAACTTAACATTGGTTGTGTAATCCATTCAGTATACAACTAAATTAAAAACTGCTGCAACTTACTACAAGGCTGGAACACCTCTCTAGATGGGAAATGAGAGGATGGATAACAGACTTGGGACAACTCACACAGATAATCCTTTTTTTCCCTTTGCTTTCACTTTATTTTCTATGCACCAACACACACGGCTTTCTCTCTCTCTCTCTCTCTCTCTCTCTCTTTTCCTCTTTTTCTCTCTGTTTTTTTCTCTCTTTTTCTTTCTCTGTTTCTCCTTTTTCCTCCTTTTTCTCTTTCTTTCTCTTTCTCTCTCTCTATTTCTCTTTGTCCTCTCTCTCTTCTCCTTTTCTCTCTGTCTCTCTCTTTCTCTTTTTTCTCTTACTTTTTTAGCTAGTTGTGATGTCAGCTATGTTGCTCTTTTCAGCCCTAGACTGTTATTTGAAGTATGTACTTTCAGCTACAAGATGTGAACTTTACAATTGCCACTGTGATTTCTTCATCCTGGATTAAATCAACGAGTAGATTCACATTTGCATTTCTGGCATTTGGCAGACGACTTTATCCAGAGAGACTTACATTTAACTATTTTTTCCCAGCTGAACACTCCAGGGTTAAGGGTCTTGCTCAGGGGCCTAGTAGTGATGTCATGTGCCACTATCACTTATTCAATGACATTTGACTTTCATTGTCAGGTGGAGATCCCATCTGAATGGACAGATCTGAGTCATAACCGATTTATTTCCACATATGAATGAGGACTGAAACCAATCTAAAAATACCGGAATCCATGTAATTTTTTCCCGCTTACACAATCGTGGGTCAAAATACTATCTGTATTTCTGAATTAAAAATCTGAATTATGTAACTTGACACATCCAATGGCCCAATTGTCTTGCGTCAAATTTTTCCTAGGGCACACGGGTATTAAACCCCGGACCCTCCTACTTTGTGTTGTTAGTAAATCAATTTTGTTTTTATATTTTAGACCTAATGTAACTCATCATAGACCAGGAGTGTCCGAACTCAATCCTGCAGGACTCAAATCCTGTGTCCTGCAGAGTTTAGCTTTAACCCTAATCAAACACACCTGAACCAACTAATCAAGATCTTGCTAGGTAAACCTGAAACTTACAGGTAGGTGTGTTAAGGCAAGTTGGAGCTAAACTCTGCAGGACACCGGCCCTTCAGGACCGAGTTTGGACACCCCTGGTCTATGATTATAGAACAAATGACATGGTCAACATTTTTGTATCAAAGGCATAATTTTCACTTAAGAAAAGTAAAGTAAAATATGTAAAATGTACATATTGTAGTTAAGTGAGAAAATATCACTTAATAAAACAGGCAGTTAGTGAAGAGCTCAGTATGTTTTACTTGTACATCTGCCGTAATTGCATAAACCTGCATATACACTACATGGATCTGACTTTTAGCATGCTCAGCAGTCACACACACATCCAATCCACTGCAGAAAGAAACCCACATAGTTTTTCTGACTACATAAGCCAGGCCAGTTTAGGCCACATTCCTCTACTACACTGCCTCAGAGAGGTGACATTGATATTCTGTAATGCACCTCACCATGTTCAGGAACTCACAGGCTGCCTATAAAAAGTGCATTATAAGGAGTTGGCACCAGATAGGACACTGAGGCACTTAAACCAGGCTCATACATATACACATACACATACACAAAGGCCTCCACACATCGCTCTAATACAGCCCATCTAATCTGAGAGCCAGCGTTTGGCTCTTTTCAGGTATGAAGCTGTTCTCAACTCTGGGTAATGATAAAGAGATATATGGAGCTCTGGGGTATCTGCAGCTCTGTGATATTCAAGCATTATTTCCATATAAGCAGAGGGCAAAAAGATGACTTATTTTTAGCAACATGCCGCAATTTATCAGAGAGAAGACTTAGGAGGAGCTATATATCATCTAGGGAAACATCCATCTTCTGCATTTCGATCTGTTGACGATTTCATTTCATCACGCTTATTAAGGAATACTTAACCAACATTATGTACAGCACTGAGTATGGCTGTCCTGGTAAAAGAAAAATAGAAGGGACGAACACGTATGACACACAAAACTAAAAATGCTGTTAGGATTTTTAAAAGTCACTCTTATTGGTTGGTTTTATTAAATGTCCAACAATTATTAAAATAAGCTAAACACTATTTTTTAATGGTATGTGGTAGCACAGTGGTTAAATGTAGGACTGCTAATTGGAAGATCAGGGTTCGATTTCCAGCACCGGGTCCTTGAGCAAGGCCCTTAACCCCTAATTGATTAACTGTATAAATGAGATAAATGTAAGTCGCTCTGGCTAAGGCAGTTTGTTACATTTACATTTACAGCATTTGGCAGATGCCCTTATCCAGAGCGACTTACATTATTCTCTGTTATACAACTGAGCAACTGGGGGTTAAGGGCCTTGTCCAGGGGCCCAAGAGTAATGGCTTGGTGGTCCTGGGAACCCAACCCGGGCCTTCAAGTTGGTAGTCCAACACCTTAACCACTGAGCTACATCATTCCCAGTTGAATGCTGTTAATCTAAATGTATTTAAAGGGTTAAGAAAACTTTATTTTATCACAAACATTTACCAACAAGTAATATTTCATGCATAAATGCATTCATGCATTTTTTTTTCTTTCATTTTTCATTTCACTTATATACCAATATAGCGACTAAAGGCTTCTTCGTAATTAATATAAATAAACAACTTTATTTGTCACATAGACTTTACAGCACAGTGAAGATCAGCTATGATACAGCGCCCCTGGAGCCTAAAGGGTTAAGGGTCTTGCTTAAGGACCCAACAGTGGCTGACTGGTGGCAGTGGGGCTTGAACCCGGGCCTTCCTGGTCTTCCAATCAACAACTTAGTGCCTTAACCATTTGAACCATCACTGTCCTTTAAAACATGTTACTGATTATGTATTTTTTGCTTACCAAGGGCAGTGGTAGCTTAGTGCTTAATGTGCTTGACTGCTAATTGGAAGGTTGTGTTCTATTTCCATGGCTGTCAATGCTCTTTAACTGTGCAGTTCTTTGAATGAGATTATTATTGTGTTGAAAATTGCAATACATTTGATTACTGTGGATGTTATTTTTTTTAATAAAATATTTTGCAGAATGGTGGATTTTATGAGTTACATCATTTGGCAGGCACCCTAATTTAAACCAAATTACATTTATACAACTGAGCAGTTGAGATTTAGGAGCCTTGCTCAATGGTTCTATGGTGGCAGCTTGGTGGTTCTCTGATTTAAACTCATAGCTTCCTGAGCAGCAGTTCAACACTTTACTCACTGAGAAAACCAATCAGTCAGTCAGAAGACAGTCAGTAACTCGGCTTTATTAAAAGCCAGGGGAAGATTGTTCTATCACCCAGGTACCAGGAGAGAAGATCTGTTATCTGTGAATTCTATGGTAGAGCTTAAAGGGGTGGTGCTGGTTGCAAGCAAATAATCAGAGTTTTGAATCTGATGTGGGCATCTACAGGATGCTATTAGTGGGGGTGCAACAATAAGGACATTAAATGCAAGTCATGTAGTCGCCATTTGGTTCAAATGCAAAAGTTGAATAGTGTGCAGAGGCAGACCTGTTTGGAGCATGTTGCAATAGTCAAGATAAAATGAAATGGAAAGTGTCACACCAGGAACCTGATCGGCAGCTGCAAATTGTAAGCTCCTGTAGCTGTATTGGAGAAACCGGCATAAGGAAATCAATTTAGGAATGTGATAAAAAAAAAAGAACAGCTGGTTGTCAATGGTTACCCCAAGGTTGCATGTACAATAGTGACAGACGAAGGGATCTGGGATTTGTCCATAAAAATCACAAAATATTGACATGGTAATGCATCTCCAGGGCATGCACAGTAGCTCAGTGTAGCATAGCACTGAAAAAAAGACCATATAAGGATATGATTAATAAAGTGAAGGAGCATATAGAGGAACCCACATCAAGCATTGTGGAACATAAGTGAAGTACCCAGGAAATTGGATATGAGCATAATAGAGCAAAAAGATATGCTAGCAATTTTATTGCAAACATTAGCACCTATGTGCAATTTAGCATAGCTATTTTACTGCATGCTCTATAGACAGACAGGAGAAAGAGAGAGATGAGATTATTAACTGTTTACATATATCTGTTTTGCATAGTTTAATATTACAACTCATTGTTATTGCTTTGGCACTTCTGTACCTGCTGTAACGGTCATGCAAATAAAAATAATTGAATGGAGTTAAACTGAAAGAGCACAAATGACAGAGAGAGAGAGAGAGAGAGAGAGAGAGAAAGAGAGAGAGAGAGAGAGAGAGAGAGAGACATTATGGACCATGGTTGACATGGATTGATGTTACTGTTTCTTTTTATACCAGACACCTTGAGTTCCTCAAGGATATCCAGTTACTGGAACATTTTATTGTGAAATTGTGGAAATTGAGTTCGTTTAGTGAAAATGTATAGCTTGCAAATATTATTCTCCCACATCAGTAATTTCTGAAGCAAAACAAAGTGTTTCTTTACATTTAAGGAATTTGCCACACACTTTTATCAAGGGTCACTTACATTTGTATTATTGTATAACAAAGCAGTTTAGGCTCAACAGTCTATCTATCTATCTATCTATCTATCTATCTATCTATCTATCTATCTCTCTATCTATCTATCTATCTATCTATCTATCTATCTATCTATCTATCTATCTATCCATCCATCCATCCATCCATCCATCCATCCATCCATCCATCCATCCATCTAGTTGAGTTTATGCCGAAGAGCTTGATTTTGGTCTCATCAGACCACAACACTTTGACCCAGTTCTCCTCTGAATCATTTAGATGTTCTTTGTCAAACTTCAGATGGGCTTGTACATGTGCTTTATTGAGCAGAGGGACCTTGCAGGTGCTGCAGAATTTCAGTCGTGCCCTGTGTAGTTTTGGGCTATTTCCTCACCGTTTCTTATAATCACTGAAACTCTATGACGTGAGATCTTGCATGGAGCCCCAGACTGAGGTAGATTGACAGTTATTTTGTGTTTCTTCCATGTGTGATTATTCGCACCAACTTTTGTCTTGTAGCCCATTCCAGCCTTGTGTAGGTCTACAACCTTAAGTCTTGTTAATGGTGGAGATTTCAGAATCTGATTGATTGATTGTTGCTATGGAAAGGTGTATTTTATACAGTTAACCATCTATCTGCACTAATAAATTCCTTAGTAGAAATAAATATGACAAGATTTATTTGATTTATTGAAGTTTATTTGATTGCTAGCTGCCTAACATTTAACTGGTGCTTAAGGGAAATGTTTAATGTATAAGGTATTACTCACTCTGTAGCTGCACCAAGATTTGCTGCATTTTATTACCTGGATCCATTAAGAAAGCCATTTAGTCCTCATCAGTTGCTTTGTAAATCTATGCATTTTTTGTTATTATTCGAAATTTGAGGCTAACTTGGAAAAAAACAGATTGGTGAAGAGCTTTTAGTTTTTTTTTTTTTTTTTTTGGAAAGCATTTAGCCTCGGGTCCTTTTCTCTCTCAGTAATTGATTCCAAGAAAAAAGGGACGCTTCCGATTTAAAACCCATGCTGCTTCCTCTTTCTCTGTGCTGAAAGAAGGTCTGATGAGGAGCAGCACCAGGGCTTTGCGTGCAATGGCAACGACCTGCTCTCATCTTCTAGAGATGCTACAGGGCAATAAGGATAGAGCGAGAAGACACGGGAGGGATCAGAGCTACTAAACCTGCAACCTCTTCTTCAGGGCGCCTGATCATTTCAGTCACAGTTGGGCATCCTCCTGTTCCAGTGTGATACCAAATTACGTGCACGCAAAAGCGAAATCAAAGCGCACATAAAAGCCCTGTAATGTGCTGTGACTCTTGGGCTTTCTCTCGGCTCGATGAGATTTAAATCGATTCCGAACACCCTCTCCGAAATGTCGGTTTAAGGACATTTTAGATAATTACACAGCTGTGCCTTAGCAATGAAAAATCCATCCCCCATTCTTTAAAAGGTTTTTTTGCCGCAAATCTCAACGCAGTCACTGAACCATTTTGTCACTCGCTTAATCTAAAATGACTGGCAAATGGACAAATACTGTCTTTATTTACGCTCATATTGGAACTTTTTTACATGTGTAACTGCTATGTGTATAGTAATAGTGAAAAGGCTGCTTGTTTAAAAAAAACTGATAAAACGGATAAAACTGTTGATTGTAAAGGAGTTCTCAGTTAAAAAAAAAACAAACAAAAAAAAAAAAAAAAAACCATCTAAAAATACATCTTGTTGCCTTGACTGGACTAATACACCATTATCCCCTGTTCATAGCTGTAATAACAATTTTCCATACTCTATGTTTTTCTAAATATAGTGAGGATTGTTAGCTAGCAGGAAGGCTTATTGTGTGGTTGGGTAACGAAACACTAACTTTCTCCAGCTGTGCTGCTTTCTCATCTTTTTTCAATACACATCATGTGGGTGCTATTCAAACACTGGAATAATACGCTTGCTGATACTGTAAACACAAGTAAATAAAATTAACTTTTACAATCCCAAGATGAATAACATGACTAATGTGTTGCTCTTGGCTTTAAACTTCGTAAACATGCTGTAGCATAATATTAAAAATATCCTGAAAAACTTGGGTGCAGAGGTGACTATCTTAGAAGGCTAGAGATATCATTCCTGTTATTTAAACATGGATTAAGGCCCACCAACACAAAACTGACTATTTCTCTATTTATGTGGGATGAAAACAGGCAACATCAAGTATGAGGCTATGGTTATTTCATTGAGGAGAGAAGGATGCTCTTTTCAGATAAGAGGAATTGACCTTGCCCCTGGTGGATCTCTTGGGAAAATGGACCTCTGACACAAGAACAAAGGTTTCATTGCTGAGTATTCACATTACCAAGTCCAAGGTAATGAGTTTATCATGAAAAAAGAGTGGGATGATTCCTTTAGATGAGGGGAAAGACCTTGCCCCTGAAGGTTTGCTGATCTCTTTTTGTGGCAGGTTTAGGAAGTTGGAATCGAGGAAAGCCTCAAAATAGAGTCAGTGCCACTATGAATTGAAATAATCAGGATAAAGTGGTTTAGACATCTAGAGCTGTTCCAGGCAAGTTACTTTAAGACCCTGTAGCAAAACCAGGAACCACTATAAATCTTCCACACTTAGTTTGGGGATGTCTGTGAAACCCTCAATATGAGATACAAGCTCAAGCTAGAACAAGCTAAAGAAAAATGCATGGTAGATGTCAAAATGACATATTCCCTTAAATATTTTTTATACAACCTTCCTAAGCTTTCATAGTTTCGTAATTGTAATTTGTTTTTTGTTTTTTAAATAGCATCCCTCACATTATTCCAGTAAAGCTAGTTTATCACTATCAGGGTTGGGCAATCAATGTTCTTTAAGTTCCTTGCTTTTCCTGCTTGTTTTTTATACAACTATCTCTGCTCTACCCACTTCTGATACCATCTAAAAGGAGGATGAGGTAGGGGAAGACCAGGTGTATTGGTATCTCTCAGACTCCGGTTGTCTGAACACACCTGATCCAGGTAATCAACGGTGGGTAGGGCAGTGATAGTAGTAAAAAAAAAAAAACAATAAGGTCAATTTAACTCAAGGAACATGGGTTGACCCACCCTGGTCACTATCGAACTGTATAATAGCTACCAACCAGAAAGGGTAAGTCTACTAGTGCTTCCTCTAAGACACCTGAATCAGTTATCTTTGCTGTTTTTCTCACTCATAAGGTTTCTATTGCTTCTGTTGTAAAGCCTTTCTGTTGTTGTCAAGGAAACATTATATTATTCTCCTCATCCCGATAACAACCAATTTTTGGTTTTCTTACATTTACATTATTTGGCGGACACCATTATCCAGAGCAACTTTCTTTCATAAAACTGAGCAATTAGAGAGTTAAAGACCTTTCTCAGGGGCCTGGCATTGGCAAATTGGTGGATCAAACCTTGATCTTCCAATTAGCAGTCCAACACCATAACCACTGTGCTACCACTTCCCCTTCTTCTCTGGCTTCCTACCCTAGCATTTTTGGAATTTATTCTTACTCATATAAATATTTGCTGGTTGGTTCCTACATAGTTATGGCAAATTTGTGGAAATAATCTAGCCATTTAGGTT
Source organism: Bagarius yarrelli (assembly GCA_005784505.1). Lineage (NCBI taxonomy): Eukaryota > Metazoa > Chordata > Actinopteri > Siluriformes > Sisoridae > Bagarius > Bagarius yarrelli. The sequence goes on from VCAZ01000011.1 coordinate 3,994,245, forward strand.
CATTTAAGTTTAATGCCTTAACTGATCTGGAAATAATTAGGCAAGGAATCACATTCATTAGTGCAGGAAATTATTTGTGAAAAATCGAATTATTATTTAAAATGTTAAAGCAATCGAAATCAAGACATATTAAAAACACATATTTTAGAACCTTCTAGTCACAAAACATTTTGATTAAGACAACAAATAAAGGAAATTATAAGAAAAGAAGCCTGCCATACAAAGACTACAGAATTGTCAAGTCAAGGTATATTAAAGCGGAACCGTTCTGTAGTTTTAAAAAGCTGAAGGATTATATTAAATCATCCTTCAGAAAATACTCATTAGAAAGCGAAGAGGGAAATGCTGACGCTGTTGAAACGAACAGCTGGAAGAGGAAAGGTTTAAAAAGAGAATTAGGGAGAGCGGGACTCACGCAGCATGAAAAGAAGTAAGAGTCTTAGCAAAAAAGGAAGCAGAAAAATGCTAATACTCTCAACTTCAATAACCTTTTAAGCTCTTTCCAAATGAGGTCTTTGGCCTGTATTCAGTGTTGAATTAAGTGCATGTAAAGTTAATACTAAACAGTTAATACCAAAATTGAGCCTACAAGAATGATCTTCTGACTGAAGTGCTGCTCAGACAGTTTTGTTTGTGGGCTGGAGTTTGTTTAAAACAGATGAGTGTCTCGTTTATTCTCTGCTGTTCACTTTTTATCCACTTAACCGAGAAGTCAGGTTGGGTTATTGCAATATCACACACCACCATTTTACGTTAGCGCATATAAATAAAGTCCATGTGCTGATCTTGAATACTAAACATTTCTACTTTGGTAAAAAACAAATTGGATTTTAGTTGGCTTGGTTTTTTTAAGTCCTATGTGGCATTATTAAGACTGTGGTATCAATTGTTGGCAAATGTTATTAGCTGGCATCTGATATAATGTGAGCACCTTCCAGAGAGGGAAATAGAGAAAGTTTTCAAAGACATCAAATTAGCGTGATGATTATGACTAGAATTATGTCTGACATATAACCTCGGTCTTAAACTACTTCTCAAGGTTCCAATTATACGGTATGCTTATTTTAATCTTTTAAATGCATCTAATATTGGCTTGAATTTTTTTCCTAGCTTTGATTTGCTTGTAGAAGTATTTTGTACTGTATTAACTGCTAAAGTGATTTTTTTCCGATTGTTGCTCGTCAGACTGTATAACGGTTCAAACATATCAAAAACCGACTCGTCCTGAGTTTTACATCGACACGTGCATTCACTCGCTAAACGGTAGCTATCAAGGAACAAACAGCAGCAATGACATCTTACAGATGCTTAATAATTTTCCTCTTCTTGCTATGCTGTCCACCGGACTCGTTTTGACATTTTCCAGAGGTGGTCTGAAGATGTAATGCTAATTGCTACATCAGGATTTGGCGCTCCTATGGATTCTCGGTTTGGTGGTTGTCGTAGGGCCTTCAAACCAATTTACTGCCACACTGCAGGTGAGTCTGAAATCCTTTGACACTGAAATAATTTTAATCAGAGAAAAAAAGTGACTGTACCTGCTGTTAATTGGGTGTTGGTGAACATTTAGGTGTAGGATTATAGGAATTTTATAGGATTTCAAAATTTTCTTTGACCAATTCGTGTCCAAAATTGCACAATGAAAAACCCGTCCTTCAGATATTTTGATATTTATTTATCATGCCCTGGTTTGCAGTAAACACTTGGTGTGAAGGCAGGAGCACACTCTTAATGGGATAGAAGTCAATCACAGGGCACATACTTGTACACACCCACATTCACACATTTGTTCACACCTATTTTCAATTAATGTAGCCAATCCACCCACTGGTATGCGTCAGGTGGAAAGGAACATGCACAGAAATTCACAGTAGCTTGAGGTTAGGAACATACCTGGAATCCTGGAGCTATCATGACAGTCCTGCCATGCTGCAGATATTTAAACGTACAATAACCCTAGGTTTTCTCCTAAAGACTCATATTTTGACTCAAACACATGACTATACAATATATTGTCCATATTTATGTGAATACAAAGGAAGAATATAAAACATTATAGTTCCCCATGTCAACCCACATTGCATTATTTTACACCTTTTCTAACGGTTTACAGTCTTGTAATTATAACAAACCCCAGAAAATAAAAGCTCAGACAGCCCTAACAGGATTCACAAGTATATTTATCTGGTGTCATGCACGTGATATATGTCTTGTTAAAGTACTCTGGTGTAATTCACAAAAAAACATGTCATGACCAGAGTACAAATGTGAAGCACAGCAGGTGTAATAAATGAATACAGGGTCTCTGATTGATTTATACCAACAGCAGAGACAGTTCTTCAAGATCAAGGTCATCAGCAGTGGCTGGCAGGCCCGGTGGCAGCATCACAAGGTAATGGATCCATGCCACAGCAGTGTAAATACTGATTGCCTAACACTTTTCTTCTGTGACGCACGGCATTGACAAGAGCTGACTGTAATCGGTGGCTCTAACAAGTTAAACCCATCAAAGAAATCATGGAAGCCTGAGTTTGTAAAGCTGCATGATGGTTTTTTTTAAGTTTGAACTAGGATGATAGTAAATATGGGAAATAATAGTAAAATGTAATGATAGTAGGTGAAAAGATAAACACACTATAGTTCTTCCAAAGATTTGGGTTTCTGTCTTGAATGGTGCAGTCTTTGATCCCTACTTGATCATTCGCAATGCTGTACTGGGGGAAGTGGTGGCTCAAATGGTTAAGGTGCTGAGTTGCTGAACTGGAGACCAGGAAGACCTGGGTTTAAGCCCCATCACCGGCAAGCCAACCACTGTTGGGTCCTTGAGCAAAACCCTTAACCCTTCCTGCTCCGGGGCACTGTATCATAGCTGACTCTGCCCCAATTTACTAAGATGGGATATGCGAAAAAAGAATTTCACTGTTCTGTAAAAAAAGGATATGTGACAAAATAAAGGCATTTACAGCAAGTCCCATTTCCCATATTGGCCCCCAGAGGACAGTTCTCCACTTTGGAACGCCTCTTAATGGACTGAGCCATGTTTTTTTGTTTTTTTTCCAATAATAGGCAAAGGTCAGTCAAAGTGGGTGAGCAGGAAACAACAATGCACATAAATGTAACTTGTTATCAAGCATTATTAGAGTTAGAACTGTTTTTTTTTTTCTAAACCAAAAGCCTAAAACTGAAATAGCAGTTTTTTGGGGGGTTTTTTCTATTTCAGTGACATTTGCTCTATGGGTGGCCATTTCTCAGTGGCTTTTAAGTGCATTTATGCTAAGTGCATTTAGTAGGTGTTCTAAGGCATCATTAAAAGCAGATTGTGAGTGGTCACACAGGTCAAAAATCTAACAATCTACCTACAAACTTTATTATACTTTGAGTCGCAAAGCCTTGTTTTCAATGATTTTATTTCTGGTAATTTTTTTAATCGTTTAAAGACAATATACTGCAGTTGGGTACATTCCGACTCAAAGTTTCTTTATAGATGCAGCAACCATGTTATTATAAACAGATACAGTAATGCAATACCTACAAAAGGTGGAGGATAGAACACTTTTATAGATTTAAGATTCATAGAAGCAGCTAAACTGATAACCTTAATAACTCGAATGAGCTCAAATGATCGACTAAACATGTTCCTGTTATATATTTTACATAACCTGGTGCTGATGTACACTAATTTTCAAGCTGATCCAACTTGTTGTTTATATAATGTACTTATACTATTAAGTTTACTTAAGCTGGTGTTAGCTTTAAACTCTCTCCCTCCCGCTCTTTCACCGTAACAAACAGGATGTAAAACTCTGCCTTTTGTAATAATCCACCAATCAGCACATAAGTTATCCTGTATCTCCAATCACATTAAAGGAAGACCAGAGTAAGCATGAATTTGAGTTCATGACACTAGAAATCTATTCACATATGAGTTCATGTAGTTTGAGCATCAATAAATGACTTTTTTTTTTAATCAAGTTGTTTGAACTGAAATGTGTGTTGCCAGTGTGTGTACACAACCACCATTTAATTCTAAGGATCCACAGTGAGTTTTTTTTAAAATCTCATTAAATAATTTCCGTTTTCTCAAATCAATTAGTTTATAGATGCCTGTATTTGTGACTTTACATAGCTAGCCAACATCTGTTTACCCCGGGCATTGCCTGATACCATACTCTTTAGCACCTGATATGTGAGAGTATGGTGATCTATGTCTGCTGAATATGCTTATTCCAGGAGCTTGACACTTTGGTAGATCCTAGGTGTTCCTACCTCCGGCCAGGAAGCCTATCCCTAATCAATCGATACATTCAATTTACCAAACTTAGCTTATCTTTTAGACTTAGTTTTTATTTTATAGTTAATTTATACACAAACACACACCTTAGATAAATAGTTTACCATATTGCAACGCATGTTTACTTCCGGATCGATCGACTCACCCGTAACGCTTTTTGACTGGATGAATTTCACATGTGCTTCAGGTCAAAGAGTTGCAAGTTCCTGAAAAGGGAACGCAGACAACAGTAGCAAGGTGAAGAAAGTGATGCTCCTGTGTTCGGGTGTCTATGCAGGGGGTAACAAAACAGCACCTGATAATCTAACATTGCAGCAAGTAATGCAAGGTTACTATCATTGGTGGCTCTGTACACCAGAAAGCAAACACACAATGTGGTGACCCAGTTTTTCCTAACCAACCATGTTGGGCCTTGTTTTTTTCTTAATTTTTCACTTATGGTGAGTTATGTTCTGCCCTCTGGAAGATGCCATTAGATTTAGAATTTATTATTGTGTATCATCCAAATCAATAAATTACAGTTTATTATATAAACTTGGATTACATTTACTTTAGTGGGTCACTTTAATTTGAACACAGCTGCCTGTTCTGTGTGTTTTAGCATGTATGTTAGCATTCCTTCCTTCATTTTAGGGAGTAAGGGAATACTGCAGAGACCCTGTTAGGTTTATCCTTCTCATAAATGATGCAATCGTTGAATGCCTATTCTCTGGTTCTTTAGTGAGACCATTCGGTTAAGGCCACAGGCTTTTTCCCAATCTCAATCAGCCGCTTTTAATTTGCCTGCTAATTAGCAGCCATCTGTGGGCCGTCACAGTCAGGATGTATGGGTCTTGGACAAATGGGGGAGAGGATGCAAGGGACTGTGACAGGGTTAGCTGCAGGGTAGTACCCCACATTTACTGACTCATTTAACTAACACAAAGACAAGGCTTGTGGCGCAATGCTTTACCACCAAATACTAACGATGATAAAAAACATAGTGCCACAGGATAATAGAACCACATTTTCTAAAAGTCATATTTATACTAAGCTAAAACACATTTTTATGATCTTGATATGCATTGCAGTGGTGGCTTAAAGCGTCAAGGTGCTGAGTTGTCGATTGAAAAACTAGGTTCAAGCCCTACCACCGCCAGTCAGCCACTGTTGGATCCTTGAGCAGGACCCTTAACCTTTCCTGCTCCAGGGGTGCTGTATCATAGCTGACCCTGCGCTCGGACGCCAACTTACTAAGATGGGATATGTGAAGAAACAAATTTCACTGTGCTGTAAAGTCTATGTGACAAACATTTAAATAGCATTAAAAATAAAACATTATACTTTATATCTATCATTGTTCCTTATGGATTATTAAAATAATGTTTATTATATAATATATAAATTTCACTTAGTAATCTACAGAAAAAAATAAAGTGGCGCTAAATTTGTTTGGTATTTAGATAATAATGTGTTAAAAATACTATTTTTATAGTGTATTTACTTGTTATATTTATCTATCGCTATAAACTGTAATGAATTTCCAGTAAATAGTGATCTATGCATGTATTCATATATTATCCTATATAACGTATGGCCTTCACAGAGAATGTTATCAGCATAATGTTTGCTGTTTTAATTTGACAGGTGCGCCCAGCAAGCTAATTAGTGGTAATACTAATAAATGGAAAATGTCAATGTAGAAACATGTCATTATGCTTTAAATCTTGATGATGACATGTGAAAATAAGTCTACTATACACAAATGAACATAAACTATGAAATAATGCTGGGATATAAACATTGTTTTTTAACCAATCAGAGGACAGAAAAATGCACCAGCTAGCGGGGCTTCGGGAAGCGGGTTAAAAGATCTGATTGGTTAAAGAAATTCTTTAATAATATTAACCAATTAGCAATCTGCCAATATTATAATATACTGTTATATATATATATATATATATATATATATATATATATATATATATATGTGTGTGTATTATAGTTTAAGTTACATGGGCAGCACTACTGATTCTGAAGGCTTTGGCAGATTAGATTAACATGGCAGCACATAGAAACTGAAATCTGATTGGACAAAAAAATCTAACATCCCCATACACATACTGGAAGCAGTGCAGCAAGAGAAACTCTACGAATTAAAGAGAAATAAACAGTTGGGAATAAATTAATAAAATATTATGGAATTAATATTGGAATTTAGGTTGTAAATGTAGGTCAGCTTCTGATGGCGTTTAGGCCAGAATAGAAGGACTTGCTGCCCCTGACTGCACATCACTGCTTTTAAATGAAGACTCTAAAGAATCATGATTTATTTTGACGTTATACTGGTATCACTGGACACAAGGCTTCAGAATTTATTTAAGCTGGGTTGCCAGTCCTTCGCAATTTATAGCACACGCATCTACACCTAGGGGCAATTTACTGATTTACCTCTGCCTACAAGCAGGAAAGTAGGAAAAGGACAGTAACCCAGAGCGAACTCACCTGAACACAAAAAAGATTAAACCAAGAAACATATTACAGTATTAAACATTTTTAAGCTGGATATTAAAAAAAACAAACAAACTAAAAAGTAGTTTATTTACAACTGCAGACAGGTGTGTTTTGAATAAATAAATCTTTCATATCAAATGATCATGTATGATTTGACACATAATTTTGGTACATCTGCTGCCTAAAAGCTCCTGTGTCCTAGATTCAGTTATAGAATTGGGTAGCTGTCTCTGTGGGGGTTTTTCTACATTTCCCCTTCATGTGTATGTGGATTTTCTCCAAGTGTCCTCCCAAAACATCCCAGTAGGTAAGTTGGCAAAGATAAATTGCCCCTAGTGAATGTAATGTGTGAATACATGTGTGTATATAGTCCTTATTATAGACTGGCCTCTCATTCAGGGTATACTCCTTCCCCGTGGAGTGTGTCCCATCTATCGTCTGGGTCCACTGTGATCGTGACAAGGATTGGTCCCTGCTTAATGAATGTAAGTGAATGAATATTTCTTGCCAGCAAATGCCACATCTGCAAATGTGAAGCTAATGTAGCAGCTCCTCAGACAAGCCATATGCTGAGTCCCAAATGGCTTGTTAGTGGACATATTGTACCCTACATATAGCAGAAAAAATCCACTGTTTCATACACTCTGGAGTGCACGTATTGTAAGTGAGGAGCCATCTGGGATTTCAATTCAATTCAAACTGTAAATGTACCATTGATTAACTTCCAAGATGTTTTAACATGGTTCTAGGAGCCAAATGCTACTTTAGGTAAATATTTATGCATTTATATAACACAAAAAAACATGAACTATGTTAAAACAAGCTAATGCTAATGTAGCTAATAGGAGCCACTAACAATGTCTGTAAGCTACACCGGCTTTTTTTTTTTTCTTATTTTAAAAAGCTATTTATTAGAACTTAACGTGTAAAGACAATACAATCAGCAGTTACTATGCATAAAATGTTCTTTTTCATACAAATATAGCGAAACCCTTAATTAAATAAATTAACCATAAAATCATATGCTATCACATACTAATTTATTCATTTATTCATCTTCTATACCTGCTTATTTTCTAAAACTGGGTCAGGGGGAAAGGCAAAAAGGGTACACCCTGGACAGGACACCAGTCCATCACAGGGAGAGTACCGGAGAAAACATAGGAATTTACTTCACTGTAAATCCTGGTTGCCACAATATCCTATAACCATACACCATAGCTGGTCTCACCACTGTCTCTGAACCATACATTATAGCTGCTCTCACCACTGTCTCTAAACCATACACCATAGCTGGTCTCACCCTGTCTCACCACTGTCTCTGAACCATACATTATAGCTGGTCTCACCACTGTCTCTAAACCATACATCATAGCTGGTCTCACCACTGTCTCTGAACCATACATCATAGCTGGTCTCACCACTGTCTCTAAACCATACATCATAGCTGCTCTCACCACTGTCTCTAAACCATACATCATAGCTGGTCTCACCACTGTCACCACTGTCTCTAAACCATACATCATAGCTGCTCTCACCACTGTCTCTAAACCATACATCATAGCTGGTCTCACCACTGTCTCTAAACCATACATCATAGCTGGTCTCACCACTGTCTCTAAAACCATACATCAAGTGTTACCAGGTCTATAAACCATACATCATAGCTGGTCTCACCACTGTCTCTAAACCATACATCATAGCTGGTCTCACCACTGTCTCTAAACCATACATCATAGCTGCTCTCACCACTGTCTCTAAACCATACATCATAGCTGGTCTCACCACTGTCTCTGAACCATACATTATAGTTGGTCTCACCCACACTGTCTCTAAACTAAACATACATCATAGCTGCTCTCACCACTGTCTCTAAACCATACATCATAGCTGGTCTCACCACTGTCTCTGAACCATACATCATAGCTGCTCTCACCACTGTCTCTAAACCATACATCATAGCTGCTCTCACCACTGTCTCTAAACCATACATCATAGCTGCTCTCACCACTGTCTTGTACACCTTGATTCTAGCTGATATTCTCCTGTCACACATCACTCCTGACACGTTTCTCCACCCATATCTTTCTATTTTAAAAGAATTATTAATTTATCAGCAGTCTTACTACAAATAGTCTTACTCACAAACTTTTTCCAAATAATATAGCCACAGTGATACAGTAAACCAGCCCAAGTAGCATCAAATAAAATAAAGACTAATTTACTATAAAAATGATATGTGCATCAGTCAGCAGGTTTGGCACTTTTAAAGAACATATTATTCTCTCAAAAAAATGAACTTATATTGTGCCTCCTATTTGTATTATATAAAATATCGTTTTTTTAAAAAGAAAATGTAAGAAACTCTGAACGTTTATACAAATCGTAATAATAAAATATATAATTATTTTAAACTCAAAGAAAAACACATTTAAGTACATAGTGTTCAGAGACACGTAGTACGTTGTCACTTATTTTATTAAAAAGTATTATTTAAAGAAAAAAAAATGGAAAGCTAATAAATATAAATTACTCCCTGGGGCTTTGGGTCATACTAATGATTCATCCGACAGCCTACAGCTGCCCCTTTTTCTTTCCCTCCGTCTGTACATGCTTATAGACAGATACATGGATAAAATAACTTGTAATTGACTTCTCAGAAAATAAAAATAACACTAATAATAAGCTGCAGTAAAAATACATTAATCTACACATTCTGGACAAAATATTAGCATACCTGATCATCAAATCCACTTGTGTTTTTCTTTACACTTTTGGAAAAACTGATGTCAGATAAGCAGGTCTGGTGTGCAGTGAGTGTTTCATCTATTCATTCATCTACCCATCCATCCATTTTCTATACCCACTTATTCCTAATTAGAATTACAGGAACAACCACACACACACACGCTTTTAAAAATTTAGAGTGACCAATCAATCTAACATACATGTTTTTGGACTGTGTGAGAAAACCTGAAGTATCTGGTGTAACATGCAATTTTTACACAGAAAGACTTCCTGCCAGGGATACAAACCTGAAACCTTAGTCCTGTGAGGCAACCGGACTAACCACCAAGCTGTCAGTGTTTCACTTCATCTCAAATGGTATTATTATCGGGTTGATGTCAGGCATCCCAGCAGAACACTCGAGATATTTTACATTGTTTTTGTGCACACACTTAAATGTGCTAGTAAGGTGTCCACAAACTTTTGCCCTAGTGTATATTTCTAAATCAAAATTGTATATCTCTTATATACCTACTAAGATATTTTGCTATATTTATATATATTATGTATAATATATAATTTGTTAATATTTGGGGTTTTAGTCTTTACTTTAGTGTGTTTTCTCATATCTTAACGAAATGCAGCTAAATGTATTTTCAGCATAAAAATCAATAAAGAACAGTTTCTGTTATTTATCTCTTCTCTGATGGTTATTCTGAAAATACACCTAGCGAAATAAAGCAGCAAGGGGCCTCACAGCGATGGGGCAAAAAGTGCTGTTCACTTTATAAGACCCATTTGTTTTGCATCCACATTTGCATTGCTGGATTGAAATAAAGGCAAAGCCCTGAATAATACAATAGACTCAAATCTATTCTGCCACATGAAAGCAACGTTAGCATTAGAAAAGAGAGAAGATAAGCGTATAAGTGGTGGAATATAGTTTAATTGTAGCATTTGGTAGAAGAGGCGAAAGTAAAACATTTATTCCATGTCATCAGCTTTTGTTATACAACCGTAGGGGCAACAGACACATGCTTTCTATAAAGATTCCAGTATACGGACACAATATACAGTGTGTCGTTGTCAGACAATTTAGTGGTGAAGTAATAAATTATGAATGAATGCATGCATCATTTATAATCAAAGATTTTCTGGAATAAAGGCATCAGTAATGCAGAGCCAATAACCAGTTGCAGTAAAACCTGCCATAAATGCCTGCCTTCCACATCACACCTCCTAATCGGTCTCGGGGCAGCTACATAATCATCATGCCAGAGTTACATTCCTGCAACTTACCATCCTTTTGGTGGTATTACTTAGAGAAAAAGGTCATTTGTAGTCTGTGCATGCAGTGGTATGGTAAATTAAAATGTCAATGGGATACTAAGATGTCTTAGAATTTAAGGTTGCATTGGTGATGCAGTAAGCCAAGACTTGTATACTGTAAACTGCTAGACAACTAGAGGTTTCCTAGGTTTGAAAGGCAACTGATGCAAACGTGCTACATATACAATTATTTATATCGCCATAGCCCATGGTAGGGTGGAAGACAAAGCTAATACGGTGTGACCTTAGAATTACTGTATATGGTGCAATCTGTTATTCTGTCTACACACGGTGTCAAAAAATATGTACCGTACATTCTATTTATTATAAGTGTTTTATTTTTTATCCTGCAGCTTTAACAGTGGTCGGACAATAGCCTCTTGTAGTGCACTGTAGAGGGTTATTCTACAGCAATTAAAACAGAAAAACAAGCCAAAAAATTGATTCTTACATAACATACACTGTTGTGTACTACGATTTGGAGTACTTGATTTTGATTAAACAACATAACGCTTTAGGCTTTATTATCATTTCTATAGTAATGACTTGCACAAAAGTACATTAATCTAGGGCTGCCAGTAGTGTCAAAATGGCCCTTGTACCCGGGGTCACCATCACGTGTTGGATTTATGAAAACAGCCAGCAAAATCGTTAGCAAAAAGCATTTAAAGTAGTAAATGTAGAATGATTAGCCAAAGCATTTATATAAGCCAAAGTTCATGCTGCCAGCTGGTGGCGCTATGACTATATCTGAATATTGCCAGGATTTTCATCAAACGTAAAGTTTGGGTCAGATTAGACAATGCAAGTCTGAGTTATAACAACTTCCTTTTTCAGTGAGAAACCTCTAAACATAGTCACGCCTTTTAATGGAAACCCAAGCTATTTTTTTGCAATAGAACTTCAGGGGGTCTGATTACACTGACCAAATCTGGTGTTGATTTAATTTGATGTAATCTAGAATGAGTTTGTTAAAATACAACTGCTGAAAATGCAACAAACGACACAAAATTTGATAATAAATTAAAAATAACCGACTTTTCTTTGAGTTTCGTATTTTGCTTCAAGTTGATCATAGTTATTGTTGTGTTACATGTGTGTACCAGTTTTTTACTTGTAGGTCAAACAAAGCCGAAGGGGCACTTGAGTGAAAGTAAATAGGTGGTGCTAGCGAGCCATGCAATTTATTTTGGAGAGGCAAAAGTAAAATAATGATAAACCAAAACCAATTCCAATAGGGTCCCTCGCCTCAATTCTGCTCAGGCTTTTAATATATCTAATCAATGCTTTAGCAGTTAATCAGCGATTAAAAAGTTTTATTTTATTTATTTTTAGTCTAAAGAGAGTGTGGGTAGATTTGCTAATTAACTTTTGGGAAGAGTCTTCAGTAGGGATGCAATCATTTGAAATTTGGTGGGTACTATTATAGTCTGGGAGATAACAGTTTCACAGTTATCATGATTATTATGTATTCATCAATTTTAAGTAAATGACATTAACTGGCTTATAAAATCACATGAACACTTTATATGTTTGTGTCATTTATTGCTTTTTTTTTTTTATGGGAGAGTCAGACTGCTGCGCAAAGTCTTCTCCAGTTCTGCCCAAAGATTCTCGATGGAGTTCAGGTCTGGACTCTGTGGTGGCCAATCCATGTGTAAAAATAATGTCTTGTGCTCCCTGAACCACTTTTTCACAATTTGCACCCAATAAATACTGGCATTGCTATCTTGGAATATGTCTGTACCATCAGGGAATAAAAAAAATCAGTTGATGGAATAACCTGGTCCTTCAGTATATTCAGGTAGTCAGCTGACCTCATTCTTTGGGCACATACCGTTGCTCAACCTAACCAACTGCAACAACCCCAGAGCATAGCACTGCCCCCACAGGATTGTACGGTAAACAATAGACATGATGGGTGCATCACTTCATCCTCCTGTCTTTTTACCCTGATGCGCCAATCAATCTGGTATAGGGTAAATCTGTACGTATCAAACTACATGACTACCTTCCATTGCTCCAGAGTCCAATCTTCATCCTCCCTAGCAACTTTTTTCCTGATTAGCCTTAGTAATAAGTGGTTTTCTTAAGGATAAGCACATTGTGCAAGTGTAAAATTTCTTACTTTTACTATTAAACAAAGCTGTAAGTTCTACTGTTCTACGTTTAAGTGATTGCAGATCATTCAAGACTTCAAAGCTTTTCTCTGTTCTGCCACCAAAATGGTGAAATAAACCTTCCATCAATGTCAGAACAGCCAAGTCACTGGCTGTCTCTAGTAGATGATTAAAGACCTATCAAATACCCGCCACTTGACATTTAAAATCTATTTTAAAAATTTTGCAAACACATCAAAACGGGCAAAAATGTAGGTCTGAAATAGGTTTCGAAAGCATGTATGGCAAAATGAATCAATAGGTTGAACTATTCACTTATAACGTGCTTCGTTTCTATATACATGTATGAAAATCAAACCAGATTACGCATACCAATACCTACATAAACCCCCCAGGGGGAATCTCCAGTCTTCTGAAGCAAAATTCGAAACCCAACAGGAAGCCAGTTATCTTTTATTTTCTCAGCCAACTTTGTGTTATTTCTGGCATTTTCAGGCACTGTATTTTAACAAACTTCTTCTGAAGAATAATCACAATAACGCTTAATTTGATCAGTATAATCTAAAGCGTTTTGTGATGTTAAATTGCTAAAATCCTGAGTTTCGTTAAAGGGTGTGTACTTGGCAGCCTGACAAACTTGGATTTCTTGCCATGATGCAAACAGTTGTTTAATGCAAGTCGTGTTTTGAAGACATCTACATGGCAATATTTAGTTTTAGTCAGAGCGCTACCATTTGACAGCAGGAAGTTTGGCACCTAGATCCTAGATTTACCATTTTAAATGCATATTGTTCATCGTTCAGTGTTCTCATAAAGCCACTGAATGGCCGTGAGCCTGAGTCAACGCTGCTTGCAAAATCTATTTTGCATTAACAGTAACATAAAAAAGGTTAGACTGATGGATTTGGTAAGGTTGGTACCAGAATGACTGACAGCAACTATTGTTACAAACGCAACCTGTAAACATTGTGCCCCAGGAATGAAGAAGATAGTGATTGTAAAAACACTACGCTTTAAAATTATGCAAACTGCACCATTTGAGATGGAGACTAATGTTATTTTAACACTGGAGTAGAAATAGCAAAAAATAGGTAGCTGATAGGACATCACCATTCAAACATGTAATCTTGGTGCAGTTGGATTGCTGGCAATTTTTCCTCCCCATTTCCTTTTCCCATTGTCTCTTTAATTAATGGCAGCATGGGATCCTACATTGTTTTGTAAAGTGTTTTAAGGGCTTGGTGTCCCTGCTGTGATTTAAATAAAGGTTTGGAAAACTGAGGGTTCGATATGGCTTCTTGTATACACTATGCAGAGATTATTCACTGAGGAAAAAGGAGGCTTTAATCTCCATTTGGGCACCTGGAGATGTAACAGGAATTAGCCTCGAAGCAAGAGGTTAAAATGAAACAACTTCAATAAATACAGGTAAAACCAGAGCAGAGGAAATAGTACTTTTAAACACCTGAAGCATGAGGAGTCTGGTTAGTCTTTTCAAGGCATGGAATCAAAGGAACTTGGAACATACCAGAGAACCACAGAGCTGGTAAGCTTTACAAAGGCTGTGAGGCTACAGAACTTGGAACTCACAATAAAGTCCTGCTTCCTTAAGTGAGTGAAGGTGAGTGCTCTTTATAAGGTGTGTGTGTGTGTGTAATTAGAGGAATGTGCTGCAGGTGTGTGTGATCAGTATTCGGGGAGAGCGAACGGTGAGCTGAGGGAGAGCCTGGTGTGTCTGTAACAGGAGAAAGCACATTAATATCCAAGTTTTTAAATTCACAATCATATGCACCCATTTTACTTTTACTGTTTGGCTTAGACAAGCTATGTTTCCATCACTAAGCCCAAATATTCCAGCCTTCTCTTTGTAAGTGAAATAAATCTTTTCAAATTCATTGAAGTCAATTTATCCTTGAAGCAAAGCTGCCTTTGTGACAGCAATTAACTACAAACCCACACATGATTAACTAAAGCTTATTTAATATATTCCTAGTGTAAAATTTGGGACGGTGGGGTTGGGGATAGAACATGCCTGACTCTTTTGTAGTAATTTGTGGCTTTATGCCTTTTTTATGAGTTCACCTTCTTGCTCAGGCTTGTGAAGGTTACTGTCATAATGTGTTTCATTACAGGTCATCATTCAATTTGTAATCAGCACCCTAATATAATAGACTCCAGGTGAATATAACAGATGGAAAAATGTAGTCTGATTACTTTTCATTACCGTCCTGCTTTATTTTTTCCCTCCCCTACTTTATTCAGTGTCGGCTGTAACAATTTCCTCCATTTATTTCCTTGGTGGAAGAAAGTAATTGCTTGAACATGTTAAATCAGTTTTGCTTAACACGTTATAAAATGCAAGTAATAATCGTAATATTAAAATTGTACATATTAAATTGTACAGTATACAAACAGCACTAATAATTATTCTTGTTTAATTATACCACCTTAATCAGTTTTATTGAATTACTTAATTAAATTTGTTTATTAATTCCAAAAATTAGTGCATTGTTTAATACACATAAACAAATACACACAAAAACATTTAGAGCACTAAACAGATGAGAGCGAGACATTACATCTTTATGTCATCATTTCATCATTAATAAAAATCATATATTTATATATATATTATTATCTGTAAATCTACACTTATTCTGGACAATCACATATATATTTTCTGCACATTAACCATCTCTTTAATCACTTATATATTCTGTGTATTCATATATATTGTCTGAAAATTGATATATAGTTTTTTTGTATATCCACTATTTATATATCTGTACACTGTGTTTTTACTGCACTGCTAATTTGCTCTTTTGGCTGGATGCTAACTGCATTGACAATAAAGTTAAATCTAATCTAATCTAATCTAATCTAATCTAATCTAATCTAAATTTATCCGGGTTGGGATATTAACCTATTGAATCATTGGCATGAATTAATAATTATGTATATGGCAAACAAAATTACTAACTCTTTTAATTGCAAGACATTTCAACGTTGTCAGCAGACTATTTGGCTACTACAAAATTGTGGGAAGTGGTAGCACAGTTGATAAGGTGTTGGACTGCTAATTGGATGACTGGGGTTCGATTGACAGCACCACCAAGTTGCTATTGCTGGAACCCAATTCCTTAGTTATATAAGTAAATTAAATGTAAGTTGCTTTGGATAAAAGCCAGAGCTTTTATGGATTTGCCATAAATGCAGATTTCCAGTAGACGTGTTTCATGAATTTGTGACAATAATTACAAAAAAGAATTAGAGATTTTTCAGGATGATTTAAGGTTGACAGTGTAAACTCATCTACCCAGTTTAAGCTTTACAGTTTTCACAGGTTTTAGGTGCCTTGAGCTTGTAGATAAACCCGCACAAATCTCCCATTAACCTCCCACCCGCCATTTGAACTTCCAGTGCCATAATCAAACTTGCCACAAACACGAAACATCTCACTTAGCACCCCTCAATGAAGTGGAAACCTGCATCCAAACCAGCAAATTAGCATCTAAATAGTAAACATCTGTGAGAGGGTTTCATAGGGGCAAAGCTTATTGCAATGATGAGCTCATTTTCTGGTTTTTAAGCAGGCTTCTATAGGCAAAGAAAGAAAGACAGTGAGGTTACGGTATAACCTAATAGACATTTAAAACACCCTCTTTCAAATAAAAAGTATTCTCCCGGGATGGAGAGAAATTTTACGAATATGAAAATGCAGAAGAGGCATGAAAGATCTGAGTTGATCCATAAAAGCTGTTTACTGCAATATAGTTGGTCAATAAAACTCCTAATTTGCTGATCGCATTAGTTCTGCGTTGGGAAACGTAGCTGTGGGTATAAAGGAGAAAGTTTTCATCTGGCAGATTTTCCATTTTCTGCCTTTTAGGTGTGTTTGATATTCCCTATATTAATTAGTTACGTTGTGTTCAATGTTGAGAAATTCCCTTTAGTTTGATATCTACACTATGTATGAATTTCTGTTTGTAACATCCAGTCCCATTCAGTGTATTCCCCTCAGATGTATTTTATTGACAGTATTTGGATTAAACACTTAATAAAAAAGAGAATAAAAGTATATCATATAAAGTTTCAAAACTACTAATTTTACCAGCCATCCTTTTAAATTTTAAAGCATGTTTGTTTTGTGATTCATCATAATTAATATACCAAATTCACAACCCCCCCCCCCCCCCCCCCCCCCCAAAAAAAAAGTGCACCAAATTTAAGAATAATTGGTGGAAAAAGGATAGATTTATTTCCATTATTTAGGCCATAGATATTTGTTCCAGTAATGTAATGTTTGTTATTGGATACAATGATGATAAAATGTTCAGTGCTCTTAGGAACGAGTAATTATACTTTAGTTAGTATTATCAAGACTGTCTGATGCTTAAAGTTGCTGAATAGATCTAGTTTGTGGACATCTTGCCACCAAATTCACGTGAGTGTGTGTTTCGAAATGATTTGCTATAAATTTTGAAGCACACCGTTGTCTAGAATATCATTGTATCTTGTGGCACAAACACTGTTCCAGCACAACTGTAAAAAAAAAAGCAAAGCTTCATACAGACATGGTGCAGTATGGTTAGTTTGGGTCATGTGGTTATAAGTCCTGACCTTATTTCCAATGGACAACTCATGCAAACCGGAATATTGGCTCCGCTTCAGACCTCCTCACCTGAGAATTATGTCTGATCTCAATAATACTATTGTGGCTGAATTTGCAAATCCCTAAAGCCAAACTACAAAATTTATAGAAAACATTTTTAGAAGTGTGGAGAATTATTGTCTATATAAAAACATTTACCAAAAAAAAACCCTAACCCTACAAAAATCATAATAGAACAAAAAAAGGTCTTGGAAAAAAGGTATTTCTGCTCAAAATCACACTAAAATGATGACCAACATGAAATATTGAATACTGAACAGAAAATAAAACTCATATATCATTTTCTTGTATACAAAAGGCCAAAATTATTGGCACTGGACCTGGTTCCAGTCAGCTCCAGCAGTGTCTTAAGAGCTTTAGGCACTTGCAATTTTGGAAGCACTTTCTGGCATGTCTTTCAGATAGTTTGCTGGCAGGAACCTGGCGTCTAATTGCAGATCTAAAGATTTGGAGACAACCCAGAATGTTACCGTCTTCTGCATATTTCTAACCATGATCCTTGCAGATCCTTAACAATCATCATTAGAGAATGTCAAGACAAAATTCTACGTCTAGCTAGCTACTATTTCAGCTCCTTATCTTGATTTTGTGGCTCAACTACAAATATTCTACCAAACAGCGGCTTTTTTTGTGATACAGTGGTAACTTGACTTACGAGTGTCCCAAGTTTTTCGGGATAAGAGCCGTCTCTCTGCAAATGTTATGCTTTGAGTTACAAGCTAAAATTCAGTTAACAAGACAGCTTTGTTTTTTATACAATATTTGTTATTTATACGTTCATTTTTCTTATTTAAAAACATTTAACAAAAAAAATTTGCACTGTTTTTTGAGGACCCGGGACAGATTAACAGCATTTCAAAGGGGAAAATTGATTTAACATATGAGTAATTTGAGTTACGAGCTCCGTCACAGAAAAATTAAACTCGTAAGTCAAGGCACCGCTGTACGTTATTCTTATAGTCATTACACCTTTGTCATCTTATTTGTATGTTAAAGATTACTGATGCATTAGAGTGTACGCTACTTTTAAAAATCCCCATGGAATCACGGATCCGCTCCACTGTACTGGACCAGATACGCTTGCAGTCAGTTGCTTGGTGGGAGGGAGTTGGCCCACACTGTTGTGCACACGCTACACCGTTTTTTGGGGGGTTTTTTTCACAAAAAAGAATGCCAGAGCTGAAGCACGCAAAACCAAATCAAGTTGTTACAGAATTTATATCACTGTGCTTATATTTTACCCTTGGACCTCCACAAGAATAGCCGAATGATGGATTTACACATCTGCAGCATGACAGCAGATTAATTTGATTGGCTCATGTCTTGTATTGGCTGTTTTTTAATATGTTTTAATATGCAGACCCCCTTAAATTTCATTTATACAACTGAGAAATCTCATGCTCGGGGGTCCAGCAATGTGCTGGGAATCGAACCCAAAATCTTAACCACTGAGCTACCACTTACCCTTAGTTATAGTAAGGATCTACACAACATACTGTATGTCACTACAGAGAACAATGCACACTGTATATGTGGTACATGACTGGTTGATGCAGAAGTACACAGTGGTGGTGTAGCTGCTGTGTCAAATTTACATTTACGGCATTTCACAGATGTCCTTATCCAGAGCGACTTACATTGATTTCATTCACTCTTATGGTTATCTTTTATACAACCTAGCAACTGGGGGTTAAGAGTCTTGCTCAGGGGCAATTTTCCAATTAGAAGTCCAATTCCTTAACCACTGTCCTACCACCTCCCCACATCAAATAGCAATAAAACTAGGATTAAACCCCAAACTGGTGTTTCATTGTGGTGGCATTCATTTGTAACAAAGTCTGATATCAAGATATAAAATGCGTTTGGACACTGTAAGCTTTCAAAATGGGATGTGCAAGACATGAAAGAAATCAGCGCACAGACCAGTTGCATGTGAACTTTTTGCAGGCTACCATTTCAATTACATTTCCAGTCTCACATGAGAACTCCGGTCCCACGTGTGAGCTTGCTTTATTTTCATATCACTTCTCGCATGCCTTTGGTTGTGAAATGCAATTTGCAGACCAGACAGAGCTGACAGCATTTCTTCCATTCGTGGAGGAAGTGGTAGCACAGGGTTAGGGTGTTGGGCTGCTAATTGGAAAATCGAGGTTCGATTCCCAGCACCACCAAGTTGCCAATTACTCAGTCGTATAAGTGGTTCTGAATAAGGGTGTCTGAGAAAATGCCAATGTAAATGTATTCCTATTGTAAAGTATTGCAGTGCGGAACCTCATGCCATTAAACCCATTTATACATAAAAAGTATTTTTCCAGTAGGCTTGGTTAGAGAAAACATACTTATGTGAAGTCAAATCAAGTCACCTTAATTTATATAACGTTTTTAACAATCGAGAGTGTTTTAAAGCAGCTTTACAAAATCACATCAGAAAAGACGAGTCCCCAACTCAGCAAGCCAGAGGCCACAGCGGCAGAGAACCAAAACTCCATCGGTGACAGAATGGAGAAAAAAAAACCTTGGGAGAAACTACAAGGTACTGTAATACTACATTTTCCCTGAGTTCCCTGAGTGTCTACTTTCATATTTACCACCTATGTAGAGACGTAAAATGGTGAAAATGGGCACCCAAAAATTCCATTATTTGGGCTCTGGAGAGAAGACAAAAAATGAATTTGTCACTGTTGTTAACTCATACTTTATACCCAAGGTCAACGAGACGTCATGAGAACAACTTTATTTACAGAGTTTCATGGGTGCCAATAATCATAAGCAGTTTTTGGATAGTTTATTTCGTTTCTTAAAAAACATGAAGGTTAATTTTTTTCCCCATTTCCTAAGCTAATTAACCACAAAGACATTTTATCTTAACCTTTATTTCCCACCTCTGCCGCCTGCCAATTCGCCTGCAGCTCGCCGAATCCCTGTAATTTCCTAGCTTACGGTTTTCTATTTTCAGTTAAATAAGTTGGCACTTATACGAAAGCCAAGATTATTTTATTTTAACTCTGCACCTACAGACCTGGATAAGTCAATAGGCCATGTAAATAGAGAGAAATAATTTGGGGAAAGAGGATTTGAGGAATATGCAGGAAGAGTATGTACTGGGTCTGTTAAGGGTCCATTAACGCTATGCAGAAATACAGTTAAGCAGCACCTTGAAGTTATAAAACAGCGGGGTAATTATGGAATAACTGCTACATGTTGATAGCTTTATATTACTCTAACATTGCTTAGTCAATACAGTGCCATTTATTTTTTCTAATAATATCTCAGCAATCTTCTGGAGTAACAGATTTCAAAAAATGTTATATTGTATATAGTATAAACATAATTACACCAATACCAGCCCACCGCTTTTATTGCGATCCTATAATTTCAAGATGAGGATAAATATCTCACTTTTCCTTTTATCTACATTACTGAATTAAAAAATATGCTAAAAAACTAAAATAAAAAGGAAAAAGAAATGATTCTCATGCAGATGTGGTGGCTCAGTCGTTAAGGTGTTTCGACTGATACTTGGAAGACTGGGGTTCGATTCCCAGCACCACCACCACTGGGCCCCTAAGCAAGGCCCTTAACCCCCTAATTGCCTAGTTGCATAAAAAGAAATAAATATAAGTCGCTCTGGATACAAGCTTTAAGCACTTAGTAGTTTTTTTATAAAGTGCCGTCTATATAAGTTGTGACGCTTATTATTCTGCATTTTTTTTTAGAAACACATGCATGGAATTTATTTTTAAAAAATTGTAAATAATAACAATAAAATGTGAAACTTAAGTATGCAATAAAAGATGTAGTAATTAGTAATTTAACAGCTCAGACCATTTATATTTATCCCACATTCACATACAGCTTTGAGTAAACAGCCGTGCTGTGCTTTTATCAGCTCATTATTGTTAACACCAACGGCAAAAAAAAAAAAAAAAAAACCCTGATCAGCTCTGGCTGTATTTTGAGGATTTATCTAAGGATGCTGAAGCTTTACAAATTTTATAGGAAGCATGTAAAGAAAGTCTATTTCTCAAATGCCAAACTGACAGTCGGCTGTCTGAATGTCTGAAGCCTCTGACACACGAAACTGAAAATGCTTTTATTCACATTGAATAGTTGGATTCTGACAGATTTTTATTGCATTTGTAAAACATTCCTACTCCTTTTATTTGTACAACTGAGCAGTGAATGGTCCAGAGCCTTACTCAGGGGCCAAACGGTGCACTTTGAGATCACAACCTTCTGATTTAAAATCCAACACCACCACCTTAACCACTAGGCTACCACTTGCTTTTTGCAAATGCTCTTATACAGAGGGACATTTATTTTTCGTTTTTTTATGCAAATGAGCAATTCGGGAAAAAGAGCCTTGCTCAGGGGCCCAGTGGTGGCAACTTGGCGGTGCTGTGAATCAAACCCCGGTCTTCCAGGTATCAGTCCAACACATTAACCACTGCGATACCATTTCCCGCAAAATGCTTCACACAGAAATAAATCCATTATTTAAAAAATACATTAATTTGCAAAACTTAAAACAAACATTAGATGTTTTCATGCTGATCCAGGATATTACATGATGCTGTAAACATGGTGCAGAGTAAAACTATAAGGTCCAGACCTTCTGCTCTTAGGTCGAATGTCTGGCGATGTGAAAAAATATAATTTGGCCCCAAGGTAAAAAACAAAAGAAAAAAAGAAAAAAAAGATTTACAAATGCAATGCAATGCAAATAACCTGGCAACCTTTCAGATTGGGGCAATTGTAATTTCAGTCAGAAATGAATACCTTAGGCATTCTTAAAAATTAGGGCCTCATGAAGCACATGGTGGCTTAACCTGCCGCACTTAATTGTCTTCCTCAATCAATTCTCCTAACAGGCGCTCTCAGTCAGGTGCTCTCAGTAGGAGTCTCAAACCTGATTTCCTTTAGTTGCATCAGTCTATATCTAAAAGCCATGTGTAACGGCACAGCTTGCAAGGAGAGTGCAGGAATCAAATCTACGATTAGAATGACATAATTAAATAATTGAAAAATCAGGTCAAATCCATATCTTTGCACAGGGGACTCCCTGTCTAGGTCAATCCCTAGACAGAATTCTACAGTAGTCACATGAAAGATTACACTGTGGGATAAACTGCAGAAGAATCTGGGTATCTCTGGTGAAATGAAGCATTATGACTAAACTGTAATTACACACAATCTTGTCAGATTTGATTTATTATAGATGACTTCCTGGGCTGCATATTAATGGATAACAAGAAAGAAAGACATAAATGCATGAAGAGGGAACTGTTTTTGAGGGAACTGAAATTGAGATGGCTGCATGACCAGTGCTTAAAAATCATTTTTTAAAATTAGTTTTAAATATTAATATAAATTAAGCAAGGGGAGAAAATTTCCTTTCCTTTCAGGAACCTAAGCTGAGTCGAAAAAGCCTTGGAAATGCCATTTTATAACCTTTGGCATGAAGCATGTGTGTAATTACATTGGGTTTGGTGATGTCATTGGCCAGGAAGTAATGCTATATATACACACGCATCACACCACGCCACGGTAAGCTCTTTTTCGGCAGCGCTTGTGATTATGTGTGTGTGAGAAAAAAACCCTAAAAATATGTTTATGTAAAAGCAAACGATGGCAGCAGAAAGCAAAAGTAGGCAAAAATTTAAATAGGTGTGCTTATTTATACCCAGACAGGCCCTAACTATGAAAATGGTGCTCCTACTGGCCATCTCCTCCATCAAGAGGACTGGTGAAATTCAAGCACTTTTCACCTTACCATCATGCCTGGACTTACCGTTAAAGCCTTTCTCCATCTACGACTAGGGTGCGCGCCCAAAGTAAAAAGGGTAACCTTCTGTCTTTCTTCCTTCTGGGACTTAGACCAGGAAAATCTGAACCATCTGTGCCCAGTGCCAGGCAACTATACAATACAATGAGTATAGTGATCTCCAGGGCCTTGGCATCAGGGGTACTTGCATGGTGGCGAATTGGGCTACCCCCACATACATTTGTCCAGTCCTACAACCTGGATGTGGCCTCAGCATCAGGCTCCAGGATTCTTCCATCACACAGTCAAGACACAAACATTGGGACAGTGACTTGGTGCTATGGCAATGTGGGTATCTCATTCCCAAAGAGTTTCGAGACAGCCTGAGTTCCTGAAAGGGAACGCCTCTAGGTTACATATCTAACCATAGTTTCCCTAAGGGAACAAGACGCTGCATTGTGTGCCATACCCCCAGTGTCCCTGACGCGCTTAATGTAAAGTTACCGAGTTGTGCTGCTGCTCATGTTTATATAGCATTTCTTTCTGGTCAACGATGCCACCTGCCCGTGCCGTACCACTTTCTGATTAGTTAGATTGCACACATGCTTCAGGGCAAAGGTTATAAACGGCCATTTTCAAAGCATTTCAACACAATGTCTCGTCCCTCTGCTTGAGTTCCTGAAAGGAAACGCCTCTAAGTTATGTATGTAACCAGGGTTCCACCAAAGGAACAAGATGCTGCGTTGCGTGCCATACCCCCTGTTGTCCCTGATGCGCTGAATGCAAGCTTAACTAGGCGTGCTGCTGCTCATGTTTATATAGCATTTATTCCTGGTCAATAACACCACCTGGCCATGACGTACTGCTCTTTGATTAGTTGGATTGCACACATGCTTCTGGCCAAAGGATATAAAATAGGGTTCCCAAAGCGTTTCGATGCGCCTCATTCCTCCTAGAACCATGGTAACATAAGTATACTTAAGACGTTTTTCTTGAACCGACACCATAAGACGTTATTTATGGAAATAAAAATCAGCTACACTAGAACAAAGTTCCACTGAAGGTTTTTCACATGTCTACATTATGCTTTATTCTATGCTGCTAACACTATAATCATATTCTTATTAAATATCAAAGACTTGCAAAAAGCACCCCAGGATTTACTCTTCGCCTACATATTCATGGTGTCTGTTACTGCTTTGCCATGTGCTCGTCGATCAAAACAAAGCAAGCCATGAGTCATCTAAAGGCTGTGTCCAGGTCAGAGAAATGGACACTTCATTTAAAATTTACTTCTTTGTACTTGATGTTTATTTATTTGTTTATCCGTTTCCCTCTCTTCACCCCATTTTCACGCAGATCGTGACTGCACTGACAAAAGGACTCTGTGGAAGTCTGTGAAAGTTACCGTCGATTTGCAGGCATGCTGGTTGCCAGGGAAACGAATTTGAAGTTGCACATAACTGGTGATGCTTTCTCTGCACTGCAGCAAGATTCACATATCACAGGGTAAAAGAACACGACATGGGCCCATTCATGCCAGAAACAGGAGGCCTAATAGTGAAAGACACTTAAGAAAAGAAATTCCTAACAATCTCAAATAACTACATAAAGGCGCATCTAAAAAAAGAACACATAAGGTCCATTTTTCGGGAGGTTTACTTATATGTGTTGTGCATAGAAAGTTTGGGACACTGTGGCTTAGTGATTAGCATGTTTCATTCGCATTTATGGGGTTGGGGGTTTCATTCATTCAAAACACACACTTGGTCAGTGCAGATTGAGAACTAAAATTACGATGTAGTTGAGGTGCTGTTGGAATTTTCAAAAGGACCTGGATGATATAATTGTGAAACTATCTATCTATCTATCTATCTATCTATCTATCTATCTATCTATCTATCTATAGCCATATCCATCGATCCATCCACACACAACAGTATACAGCATATACACACATTCTTGCAAAAATATGAATACAAACTGATGCAAATCACATACAGTACACATGATGCATGTTCTCTTCAAGCTTTGAGAGCTTTCTTTGTTTACATTGGTTTTCTCCGCTAATAATTTATTGTAAATTTTAAAACTGTACACCAGCCAGTTGTATCAAGAAGTAGCACAAATATTATCAGCCAGCCCAATGCATTTATTTTTGTTCTGACCATTTGGGCAGTAACCCGCCCTACCTGGCGAACCACCAGACGGGAACCCACCCAATGTGGCAACACCGGGTGGAAACCCACCTGTGGGAACCCACCCAATGTGTCAACGCTGGCTGTATTCACGTACACTCAGAAAGCTGATGAATCTTGGATAAAACAGATGGAATGATTGATTTACCAGCAAGCATAATTTATCGGATCTAATTATCAGATTTTATTCATTAAAATGAGCAATTAAAACGACATCATTTTTACCCATATCGCACGATAATTTATCTGTCCGATAAACATTAAGCATTCCTACTTGTAACCTTATGAAATAACATTATAAACACAATTTTTTTGTATATTATGGATGAGCAATCAGCATCATTCACATCAGTCTCTCATGGTTCATCACCAGGAGTGTTACCAGAGTCTCATTATTGAACTACTGATTACTGTATATTTGGTTAAAGAAGGTGAAGAAACAAGTTTTTTTTTTCTTTTTCTTTTTATTTGATTTTTTTAAATGAGGTCATTCAAACATACATTTCCTTCACTTCTCTTTCTACTGTGGATGCTGAAGGATTTGGCAGCTGATATCTAAATGGTTTATGAATAAACTCCATCAGCCATATTCCCTGTTTTACCGTGGCAGGCAGCCGACAACTTGATAAAAGCTTCTCCTAATGATTGCAGACAGATTTGAAAGAAACATAACATAATTTTGATGAAATATACGAGTAGAGGCATTGACTTAAGTTCTAAACACAATCTTAAAAAAAAAACATTTTTGTCTGATGGCCTGAATTCAGGACATTAATATATATATATATTTTTAATATCATAGAATTTTTTTCTTCTTTCTTCCACATAACATGAAGAAATCATTTAATTAAAATCACACATTTTATTTAATTTGGCAGTGGTGGCTCAAATGGTTATGGTGCTGAGTTGTTGATTGGAAGACCAGGAAGACCTGGGTTCAAGCCCCACCACCGCCAGTTTTTTTACTGTTGGGTTCTTGAGCAAGACCCTTAACCCTTCCTGCTCCATTCTGCTGTATCATAGCTGACCCTGTGCTCTGACCCCATTTCACTGTGCTGTAAAACATTTAGTTTAATACTTTACATATAACCAATGACATGGAACGCCAAAAGCATCTGTAGAAGTTACGGCAAATATTACCGGTATATACCCCATTGTTTAGTTACCTAAGTGTTATTTTTTTTTCCACAAGCAGACAATGCCCAGATATTCAGACCATCTTATGTGGCTTGAAAGCATGTCTGGACCATAATATAGCTGTGCACATGAAACTGACACAAAAAATACCACAGATAGAGGTAATTAAATCCATTCTAGGTAATCAATTATAACTGGTAAACAGTAAACCATAGCTGTGAACATGTGCTCTTTTAGAAAATGACACACTAATAATGAGATTAAATGTAGCCTTGGAACAAATTTGCGACTAAGCACATCCTGACGTAGGTATGAAATGCTTCAATCTCATGGAGATGGGTTTTATTGTACAAATTTGTAAATATCTAAAATGGGTTTAGCCATTATAGACTTCACTGATAGAACTTTCTGACTTGATTTGCTCTCACCTCATTCTCATTAGGAAGCAATGAAGCCGATCAAGTCAGGAATGAATTAGAAAAAAAAAGAAAGAAGTAAGGTTGTTAGTAGCGATAGAAGGACTTGGAGATGACTTACTGAGATACCAGAAATAAGGATTGGTACGTTTTTCATTATAATTAGAAGTAGAATGAATTTTTCTGCCTAATTTCCTGAATGCACACATGATTTTACTCTAAATTTCCTTTCTGCAGACTAATTTTCGCAATCTGAACCACCCCCACACCCAAAACTCAATGACAAATCGGTGTAGGCCCCTGCAGCTACCCCTCGTCTAGTGTGAGTGCATCATCAATGCAGTTTTTCCTGTCTGTAAGGATATGCATATGTACTAATATTTCCAGGCATGGTTACAATTGTTTTTTTTGCATCACCAATTTTTTTTTTCTTGAGCATCTTTATGACAAAAAACAGTGTAAAAAAATGGCAAACAATATGCAGAAAAAAAATCTTATTTATAAGCTGCCATGTGCAGCAGAATTTTATTCATCTATCTGTAACAAAACATAAGCACAATAATCTTATCCCGTCTAAAAACAAATATTTGACATCATTTGAACAGCAAAAATTGCTGTTTCGCTGTTTGTTGAACCGATCCTTTCTGAAGGCATCTTCTGAACAATCCAACATTCATGTCTCATTGTTTTTGTTTATCTTTCTTGTGTAGAAATAACCCACATAACCATCTGTCCACTCTCCATTATGAATTACATAATTTGTCAACTTTTATGTCGATTTTATGAAAAAATTGGATTTAAGGATTACATGCAGAGATTTCAGCCAGGCCTTTATATTGATGGCTTGTACAGTACGAAACATCACTGCCCACAAAACAACCCTAGGTGATCTTCTTCTTTTCCTTTCAGCTGTTCCCTTTTTAGTGGTCGCAACAGCGAATCATCTGTCTCCACCTACCCCTATTCTCTACATCCTCTTCACTCACACCAACTAACTTCATGTCCTCGTTTATCGCATACATATACCTCCTCTTTGCTCTTCCTCTTTGCCTCTGTACATGTCCAAACCATCTTAATCTGGCTTTCCTGACTTTCTCCCCAAAAACATCTAACATGAGCAGTCTCCCTGATGAATTTGTTCATCATACATCATAGCAGGTCTCACCACTGTCTCTAAACCATACATCATAGCTGGTCTCACCACTGTCTCTAAACCATACATCATAGCAGGTCTCACCACTGTCTCTAAACCATACATCATAGCTGGTCTCACCACTGTCTTGTACACCTTCCCCTTGATTCTTGAACAAAACAACACTAGCTGATAATACATATAATTTATAATATTATATAGTGTAAGCAGTACAGCAGTACAGTGATTCTGCAATTAGTAAAGTCATGTGATCTGTAAAGAAAGCTGGAGTTATATAACCTTTTTTTGTGAGTCAAATGTATATGGCTGGAGTTACACTGCAATTTCTAGCTGACACAGAGAGATAGAAAGGGCAAACTTGAAAACCAAGCTGTCCTACAAGCAGCAAGGAAGAAAAATCCCCCGAGGTCTTTGGTAAGGACGTGTATTTCCAGGGGAAACAGCATGATAGTGAAAATCATTCCGTTTGGTCTGTTGACACCTTGACCTGTATGTGCCTTTTCTCTGTATGACCACAGGATTTTACTGCTGTGAATCTAAACTCTGGAGCTGTGGTATTAATATCTAAAATGTATGGAATTTATGGAATGTTTATGTGTTCTATTTTTTAATTTGGTAATCATAGCCAATAGTGGCAAATTATGAGTTTGAGTTTTTCTCAGTAAGGGATGCTACAATTAACAGGTTGTGTTTTATATTGTTTATACTGCAAACTCTATTATCCATCAATTTATCCATCAATCTATCTATCTATCTATCTATCTATCTATCTATCTATCTATCTATTTTGGGTAAAAGCTTACATCGTTTTCATTGGAACTGCACTTTTATCTTAATAAAACAGTAATTAGCAGTGTATCATACATCATACCATTAAAACAACAATAAAGTAAACTATAGTAAATAATTATAATAAATAAAGAGGTAACAATTGTACCAATTATAGTTTTCTGAAAATATATAGAAAGATAATGAATGAACACTGAGTAATGAATGCTTCTGTTTGTCGATTTTCAGGTTTGCATCATTAAAAAATTTTTTCAATGTGTAATAAGAACTTGTGATTCAAGACTGACCTTTGGCTTAAAGTGTCTGGATTTGCAGTGGACAGAGAGATAGTTAGTGGAAAAGAAAGAGAGAGAGAGAGAGAGAGAGAGAGAGAGAGAGAGAGAGAGAAGGAGCCAGTGAGTTATCATCAATTCCTTTAAGGTTTTCTTTTGACCTTTAAAGTCATCAGCACCTGAGACCCTCTAATGAAGCTCCTTAAGTTTTGCCAGATACACATAACCATCACTATGGCAACAGAGAATAGCTGCACCCAACTTGCATTTTTTTCTTTTTTTTAAGAAAATTAAAATCTCCTCTTGAGACACATGGGGAAAAAGTGTTATTTTTTTGGTTTGTCTAATTTTCTACTCCTTTCTGGTTATAGGTGTAACAATTGATTGTCTTTTTAAACATTTTTTTTGCCAATAACAATCATTAGTTAAGTGATCTAAATGTACAAGATTGCTTATAGAATGTCTCCAGGTTACATATGTAACCACAGGTCCCAAGGGGATAAGATGCTGCATCGAACTGCTTTGGGAACGCTCTTTTATAATCTTCAATCTAAAGCACATGTGTAATCTGACGAATCAGAGAGTATTACATCACTGGCAGGTGCCATCACGGACCAGAAAGTAACGCTATATAAACACAAGAGCCAGCATGTTGGGTATGGCACGTAACACAGCTTCTTGTTCACTTCAGAAACCATGGTTAGATGTGTAACCTGGAGACATTCTTCTTGAGGTACTTAAGGCAAACGTTTTGGAAACAAGATACCAACGCCGCCGTAGCACCAAGGGTTGTGTTTTTTTAAAAAACCTTTGACCTGAAGCAGGTGTGTAAGCCGTCCAATTGAAAAGCAATACATATTGGGAGACTACTGATGTATGTGTTCCCCTGATCGTGCTTATCCCAGGAGTTTTGGAGCGAGTACGCTTGCACAAGTTCAGTCTACTGTTGGTTGCCTCGTTTTGGCCCGTCTGAGCTTGGTTCTCGTACATAGTATCTCTTTTGGACAATCATCTGTTCAAGATACCTGTCAGGAGAGATCTTCTTTCGCAAGTGAGGGAGCCCGAGTGCACCCTCGCCTACAGTTATGGAAGCTGTGGGTACGACCCCTAAGGGGGCACAGCTTCTAGCAACAGGACTCCAACTAAGTGTATAAATCAATCCAGAGTTCCCATTATGAGAAACCTTTATGCCCTGGAATGGAACCTTTTGGCCTAATGGTGTAGACAAAAATAGCAGGACGCAGTTAACTGCCCGATTGTCCCAGTTCTGGAATTCCTGAAGGGACATTTCTCTGCACGGCTGGTATTTCCATCCTGAAAGTATATATGTTTACATTTACAGCATTATTCAGTCAACTTACATTTATCTCATTTATACAACTGAGAAATTAGGGGCCCTTGTTTAGGTGTCCAGAAGTGGTGGCAAACCCACAGCCTTCAGATTGGTAGTCCATCACCTTGACCAAGAGCCACCACTTCCCACATGTTAGAATGCGGCGGCCATAACTGCCTTCCACGCCTTTATGGGTGGTCAATTCGTGGGAAGAAACCCACTGGTTACCAGATTTACAGGGACCAGTAAAATTGCAGTTTTGGAATTATTAAACAAATATGAATTTTAATAAAAATTAAACAGCAATAATTATACAGTAGCGGGCCATTGAAACAGACTAATTGAATAAACAATTTTTAAAAAAAGGAAAACCGGAGTGGACGGGTTTTCTACGATTTTCAGTCATGTTCCTGCTGCACCACATGTTTTAACAGCAAGGATTTGCCAGGGTTTACTGCACTTGACTGGGTTTGGATAATAGTTAGGCAGGACTAACAGTGAGTTGCAGTGCACCACTGAGGCAAGCACTTTATACTGGATGAACAGATGTCAGAATTGTAATAGTTCGCCATCCTGCTTAACTTTCACCGGTGTCTATCATCTAGTCACACAATGTAACTATATATAAATACACACATTGGTATACTAGTATATCTGTTTTCCCACGGAAATTCAGTTTGATATCTCATACTCTCTGTGTGGCCCGGGAATGCTGTGGGTATAGGCTACATTACTTTGCATTTTTTCTATGTGATCTTTTGCAGTAGTGACACTTTTTACATTTTGTGTGCTTTTTGAATCGAACTTGTATCGAACTGTGACGCAGGTGGAGCTTGGAATTGTATTGAGTACCTATGGAGCATCAATGCATTAAATGCATCACTGTAGTCAATGTTGTGTTTTCTGAAATATTTGGCTAACAATCCACTAATCAATGCATTGATTTTTTTAATTGCATAATGATTGCAAATTTAAAAAAAATGGCCTAATTTGAGACTTCATGATCCAGCATGTGTATGCAATGCAAACCAAGATTTATTGATTAAACTATGCTGTTTTCTTGCCTTTTGAAATAAATAACAGGAATGTATTCGAGAGCTATGATTCAGTGTGTGACAGCAAAATATTTTTAACTACTTGTTGACTATTATGTTTTGGCCATTAAAGAGATCAAATCTAGACATTAAACTAAACCGTTAAGCATTTTGTAAAACTTATATCGTAGTTCTCAACTATTCTTGTCTCTTATTAATTTCACCTTATCTCTTTGTTAGGTTGTTGATTGGAAGATCAGAAAAGAAAGGACCAGAAGGAACTAGGTTTAAGCCCCACCACCGCTAGTCAGCCACTGTTAGGTCTCTAAGGAAGACCCTTAACCCTTCCTGCTCTAGGGGTGCTGTATCATAGCTGACCCTGCGCTAAGATGGGATATGTGAAGAAGCAAATTTCACTCAGCTGTAAAGTCTGTGTGACAAATAAATCCATTTGCTATTTTTACGAATGTTTTATTTTAATCTTATTTTTAATTCTTCTAATAATAACTGGTAATACACCGACTGTTGCTATTACATTTTATTCAAATCCAGTCATAAATCTATTCGTTTTTAATAACTTTTAATAATTGGGATGTTTTAAATCAGACAACTTTTATCTAAACATATTTTATAGTTTCCCAAAAAAGAACAAGGTGAAAACCATCATTCATCCATCTATTGTCTATACCCGCTTATTTTTAATCAGAGTTACAGGGAAATAGTAACTCTGGTGGTTTCTTTGGTCAAAAGAAAGAAATGTAAAAGTGCTTAAAATTAGCTAGATTTTTGTAAATCAAATTCAGATTCTATTGGTCACATACATGTACACGATTATACACAGTACAACATATAGCAAAATGTTCTTTACACTCTTGGAATTAAAAATCAATTAAATAATATATATATAAAGCGACTAGCTATGTATTTAAATATTTTATGTTAAATCTGGCTTTAAATAAATCTAATTGGATATAAATATATGTTTATTGCGAACATCTTTCGGTACACTATGGACATATGCTTTAGAGTTAAGAACATATTGTAGCGTTTTTGCAGCTGTCATCTTTACCTAGCTATTTCCTTTATGTACATATGCTCAACATTATGCTATAATTTTCAGGATAATCAGTGCCAGGATGAAATTTACAAATCCATTTCTGTTACATAACTGTGTAATGTACTGCTTTCTGTATGTGTATTCTTAGCAAATTCTCTTTAAACCAGTCATTTCCGCAACAATGACCTAGACAGTTATGTATAGAAACAACAGATTTATTATGATTTAAAGCCTGTGCAACCTGAGTTTCCATCTACGCCTGCAATGTTTGTGCCAACCTGACTGCTCCTATCTGAGTGTTTTTGAACAGATTCTAAATTTGACACCATGAGAGGTGGTGAAGGTGGCAAGACACAGTATAAAGGTGATGGTAAAGGTGGAAGAATAGTGAAGGGGTGATGATGATAGAATATGTAAGTGTTAGAAATAGTTATATCTAACAATTCTTTTTAAAATTCAGCTTTAAAATAGGAACAGTATTAATTTTTCATGTGATTTATGCCAATTTAGCAATATAGCATTTTACTAATATATATATATATATACTGAAGCATCCACCAACTCCTGGACAGTGTGTGGTGCAATGTGGCGTTGGTGGATGGAGCGAGACATGATGTCCCAGATGTGCTCAATTGGATTCAGGTCTGGGGAACGGGCGGGCCAGTCCATAGCATCAATGCCTTCATCTTGCAGGAACTGCTGACACACTCCAGCCACATGAGGTCTAGCATTGTCTTGCATTAGGAGGAACCCAGGGGCAGCCGCACCGGCATATGGTCTCACAAGGGGTCTGAGCATCTAATTTCGGTACCTAATGGCAGTCAGGCTACCTCTGGCGAGCACATGGAGGGCTGTGCGGCCCTCCAAAGAAATGCAACTCCACATTACTGACCCACTGCCAAACTGGTCATGCTGGAGGATGTTGAAGGCAGCAGAACATTCTCCACGGCGTCTCAAGACTCTGTCACGTCTGTCACATGTGCTCAGTGTGAACCTGCTTTCATCTGTGAAGCACACAGGGCGCCAGTGGCGAATTTGCCAATTTTGGTGTTCTCTGGCAAATGCCAAACGTCCTGCACGGTGTTGGGCTGTAAGCACAACCCCCACCTGTGGATGTCGGGCCCTTATACCACCCTCATGGAGTCTGTTTCTGACCGTTTGAGCAGACACATGTACATTTGTGGCCTGCTGGAGGGCTCTGGCAGTGCTCCTCCTGTTCCTCCTTGCACAAAGGCAGAGGTAGCGGTCCTGCTGCTGGGTTATTGCCCTCCTACGGCCTCCTTCACGTCTCCTGATGTACTGGCCTATCTCCTGGTAGCGCCTCCATGCTCTGGACACTACGCTGACAGACACAGCAAACCTTCTTGCCACAGCTCGCATTGATGTGCCATCCTGGATGAGCTGCACTACCTGAGCCACTTGTGTGGGTTGTAGACTCCGTCTCATGCTACCACTAGAGTAAAAGCACCGCCAGCATTCAAAAGTGACCAAAACATCAGCCAGAAAGCAGAGGAACTGAGAAGTGGTCTGACCTGCAGAACCACTCCTTTATTGGGGGTGTCTTGCTAATTGCCTATAATTTCCACCTGTTGTCTATTCCATTTGCACAACAGCATGTGAAATTGATTGTCAGTCAGTGTTGCTTCCTAAGTGGCCAGTTTGATTTCACAGAAGTGTGATTGACTTGGAGTTACATTGTGTTGTTTAAGTGTTTCCCTTTTATTTTTTTGAGCAGTGTGTATATATATATATATATATATATATATATATACTATACTATAGTCTATATATATATATATATAGACTATAGTAAGCGCTTGGTAATTCCATTAAAGAACAATACTTCGCAATGAGCTTCGCAAATAACAAACAGTTAGCTTAAGTAGTCTGCTAAACCGGAAGTAACACCGGAAGTATTACGTAGGGACTAGTTCTCTGGTAACAGTGCCCTCCAGTGGTGGGAGGGTGGAGTCATAACACCCGTTTACCATTTTCATTTTATTTTTTTCACCTTTTTTTTTTTTTTTTTTTTAATAAAATGGAGAATTTCACACAAGAAAAAATTCAAATGATCCTGAAATTTTTTTTTTCAAAAAGCCATTTTTATGTGGACAGAAATCTCAAATCTTTCACAATAATGTTTACCTGATCACAAAGACTAAGATTAAAAATAAACGCTAATTCAGTGTTGCTGCATCTCAATTTACTTTAACAGCTGCCTGAATACATAGAACTGATATTGGTGCCAAGAGTACCATTATAACTCAATCACAAGATAAACAGATGAATGAATTTATACAATTTGTGCACACTGAATTTCTTTCACAACACTTGTTATTAGCAGGCTAACTTGTTTGTGTGTTTTAATGACCAGGCTGTAAATCATGGCACTGCAAAAGAAAAGAACTGACTAATCGTGCATAAATGTTGGAATTAAAGAGAGACTGTGGAGCTTCATCTACTGGGATAAGACACACAACATCTTTTATTGGCTTTTATTACCATATTGGGGCACAATATGTATATGTACAAGTAGGAAAAAGGCAGCAAATGTCTTATAGTCTATATCTTTTATGGTCAAACATATTGGAACGCCTGACCATCACTTGCATATGTATTTTTTTTGAACATCCTATTCTAAATTTAGTCTCCCCCTTTCTCCTATAATAAACCTGCTATAATAAAATGCCTAGATTTTGTACTTACAATACAGTATACAATAGTATTAGTGAGATCAGGCACTCATGTCAGGTAATGAGATTTGGGGTGCATTTCACACCAGCCTTGGCAAACCATGTGTTCATGTGTTGTACATGACAGCATCATCATGCTGGAACAGTGTTTGGGCCTAATAACCTAAGACTACAGTACAGAAAGACGAACTAGACAACTGTGTGTGGCAACAGTTTGAAAAAGAATGAGTTATGTAAGTATGGGAAAGTGGTGGCTTAATAATTAAGATGTTGGACCACCAAGCCACCACTGTGGGCCCCTAAGCAAGGCCTCTAACCCCCAATTGCTAAGTTGTATAAAAGAGAATGTAAGTCGCTCTGGATAAGGGCGTCTGTCAAATGCTGTAAATGTAAAAGTAAGTATGCTGGTAAAGTGTCCACATACTTATGGCCATGACCCTGTACACATTCCCAACCTTATTTACATCTAATAACAATTTCGATCATGTTTTTGAAGAAAGGTTAGCAAAATGATGAACTCTGGGATCCGTAAGATGAAAACACTATTGCGATATAGCACATTTTACTAATATATAATGAGTTCTTTTTTTCAATCCAACTTCTCCAATCATTTTATTTTCACTCTCTAGTCAATCTTAGTTCCCTGAAGCATCTATTGTCTCAGCATGCTTCCAGATCCTGCTAGAATCTTGCTAAAACATCGGTTATTTTTGTAACACCTGAATAAACATTTACATTCACAGCATTTGGCCGACACCCTTTTACAGAGCGAATTACATCTATCTCTTTTTTTTTTAAACAACTGAGCAATTGGGGGTTGCTCAGGGGCCTACAGTGGTGGCTTGGTGTTGATGGGCATCGAACCTTGGTCTTTCTGGTATCACTCCAAACACCCTAACCACTAAGCCACAACTAAGCCACCAGAGCAGTTTCCTTGATGTAAATAGAATCTGTTTTATTGCTGACTTCACACATGTGCACTCGTTTTTCCAGCATGAAAGAGCAGCAGCATTTGTTTCAGCTGGGTGGGTGAAAAAAACTACTGCAGTAGAGTGATGGATGTGTTTAGCAATTATATGGAATTCACTGAACTTATAACTTGGTATATGATTGCTGAACTCTTCTGGAGCAGCTTGAATCTGGACAGAATAGATTTAATGGCTGTCCATCATGTGATAATTAGTGTGGAATTCTACAGTATGTACCGATACCATGGCCATCAACGCTTTAATTGCAGAGAAGAGATCCTTGGTTGGAAGGAGAATGTCCTCACTACACCATTTCTCGTACAGCTGATCAACTTTTAATGTCCCAAAAGACATCCCAAATGCAATATAGTGTTAATATATATATTATATAGATTGTGTCATAGACTGTAATGTTCATTCATTCATTCATTCATTTTCTATACCCGCTTATTCCCTAAAAGGGGTACACCCTGAACAGGTCGCCACTCTATCACAGGGCCACACACTCTCACACTCACTCCTATGGGCAATTTAGAATCACCAATCAATGTAACATATATGTTTTTGGACTGTGGGAGGAAACCGGAGAACCCGGAGTAAACCCACACAAGCACAGGAACCCCTGCCCGGGAAACATGTAACCCAGACCTTGACTGTGAAGGCCCCTGCCCGGGAAACAAACCTGCCCGGGAAACAAAACTTCTTGCTGTGAGGCAACAGTGCTAACCACTAAACAAGAGTGTAATGTCAAATGTTAAAAATATAGTGAAAAATACAGATGTTGTTCCAAAAACTAATATACAAAATGAAAGGAAAGATTTATAATACTACAAATCTCGCCTTTAATTTTGTATATTAGTTTTTGGAACAAAGTCTGAGAGACGTCTTTTTTCAGAGGAAATTTGCTTTCTAAACACAGAGGTATTCTCGTAAAACATATTACAAACAGACAAAGTTCACTGCTGAGAAGGAATCCTAGCACAACTTCTTTATGAAGCACCGTATAATTGCTCAGCATGGGGAAAAAAACAGGAAATAACACCTTCGCATAACAAATCGCTTTGACCTACACTGACAGCAAAAAGCAACTAAGAACTACAAAACTCCAGGGTCCTTATGGGAATAAATAGGTTTGGATTTTATTCGGATTTTAAAGACTGTGCCTGCATGAAATGAAATCCACGTCCAACGAACAGCTCCTGTCAAAAATCCCATGCAAAGAAAAATGGATCCTGTTAATATGCTGAAAGTTGTTTATTCATCCCTTATTATATAAAACAGAATCTAATTCTACTGGTGGAACCAATTAGGAAAGCAAAATGTGGAACCTTGCACTTTAGTTCAATTTCATGATTTTTTTCGCAAGCAAAAATGTTTCCTTTTGCTGACCCCTTTTTAAAATGTTGCAAAACTGATGTATTTTTGCAAGAAACTTCTTGAATTGGCAAACATGCATTCACAGGATTCTTCTTTTAAACTTGCATTAGTGAAGACACGTGTTGTTTTTTTTGTTTGTTTTTTTTATAATGGCTTCGCCCATGTTTGACCCACATGACTGCAGTCTGATGACAGTTATTTAAAAACTACCTGCCCACCAATAATCATAGAATTTGTTGGTTTCATGGAAGTAAAAAAAGTGTGTTTCTTGGAAGTAGTTTAAAAATGCAGTTTGTGATATCAGTAGAAAACCACAGAGATAATCTGTTTTTACAGAAATAGAAAAGATTAAACTATTCTAGATAGAGTAGGTGGAACTAATCTGCAGTAAATAAATGGGTGGAGCTGGGCAACAGTAAAGCAGATGGGTGGAGCCAAATTGGAGTAAAGTAAATGGATAAAACTTATTGAAGTAAAGTGAATAAGTGAAGCTAAATTACAGTAAAGTTAATGGGTGGAGCTAAATTGGAGTAAAGAGATGGGTGGAGCTAAATCGAAGTAAAGTGAATAAGTGAAGCTAAATTAAAGTAAAGTAAATGGGTGGAGCTAAATTGGAGTAATGTAAATTGGTGTAGCTAAATTTAACTAAAGTAAATAGGCAGAGCTATTTAAAGTAAAGTAAATGGGTGGAGCTAAATTGGAGTAAAGAGATGGGTGGAGCTAAATTGAAGTAAAGTAAATGGGTGGAGCTATATTGAAGTAAAGTAAATGGGTGGAGCTGAATTGGAGTAAAGAAAATGGGTGGGGCTAAATTAAAGGAAAGTTAATGGGTGGAGCTTAACTGGAGGAAAGTAAATGGTTGGATCTTACCTGAATTAAAGAATATGTGTGGAGCTAACCTGAATTAAAGTAAGCGGGTAAAGTAACCCTATAAAGTAACAAGGAAGAGTTTAGAAATTCCACAAAGAAGCAGTAATACAGAAGAGTTTCCATAAATCGACCCTGGGTTTATCTGGTTATATGGTGACTGAAAAATTTTGTAACATTTTCAATGGAATGATAATGAAAATAATCAAATCCAAATTCATTATTTACGACTTTTATTATATAGTTATAAAGATGATCATGTTTCATAAGCTGTTTAGTTTAAATGGCATTTTCAGCATTTTCTTTCATTTGTTTTGTTCACCCAACGCATAAAGAAACCTGACATCATTACATCATTTCTAATTATGCCTGTCTGTACATTCCGAGGATGACTATAAGACCAGACAAGCCAATTTCCACTGAAAAGTACTTGCTGCATAAAACCTTGTAAAGGTAGGCCCTTAGGAATTGCATCATTTCTCCATGGTAATCTCTTCAGTTCTGGCTCCGATTGAGGACACAATTTCAAGAGGATAGCCCACATAAATTGAAAATGGCTTATATGCTTATCATAATCATCATTTTAAAAAAAGTCCTTGTTCCTATGCTGGACAATGGACCACTAATGCCGCTAATGGACAAGTCCTGTGAAAGCCAGGGTGCTAATTCCGTTCAAATTCTGTAGAACAACTAATTCAAAAATTCCACTTCAATTACGACTGTGATGAATTCAATGCAATAACATTGTATTCAGTTCATTAATTTACCAATGCAGAGATCTATTTCGAGAGTGTGCACCACTAATATAACGATACAACATCAGCACTTGGAGCTACAACCGTAGAGAGGTCATTCTTTATGTTTATATTTAAAAATAACCATTGTCCATACTTATGTTAATGAAAAATATTTATACTCGAAAAAAAATGACCTTAAAAAAATCATAATATTAAACACTATAAAAAATGCTTACTTTTAGTTTTGGGTATGAAATAATATAAGGAGTTATGAAACCATAAACTTAATTTTTTGAGATTTTTACAGATTTATGTGTGTTGGACATTGTGTAGCCTTTTAGCGTCCATCTGGGTCTTCTGCGGGACAGTGAGTTCATTGTCGTAAACTTTCTAATCTTCATGGACGCTAAAGACAATGTTAGCATCTGTTAGTGTCCCAGAAATTCTAGCTTTTTTTGACCTGTAATGTTTTTGTCTTCCAGGTTTAAAACTACATTGTGATGATGTAATATATATGATCACGTTTATACAGTTTAACTTACCTTTTACTAAATAAGCACTCGTTAGAATAATCGTCAGTGGGTTTTGGTGTTTGTTGGGGTTTCATGTCTTGTGTTTTAATTTCCGGTTTAGTTTCTGGGTTTGTCATGTGTCTCTTGTTCATGTGTTCATGTTCATGCTTCCTTTGTCTGTGTGTCAAGTTGTGATTGGTTTGTTTAGTTTTAGTAAGATTTTCAGTTCTGTAATATTTTACCCATGATTTTTTTTACTGAGAGTCGGTATGAGCCACTCTGACAGATGACAGATGCTTAACTCCCTTTTCTGCTACATCCAATCCATTCTCCACTCTTTGCAACCATCCACGCCCATTTAGGTTGCATTTTATAGTGGTAGCTCAGTGGTTAAGGTGTTGGAGTGCTAATTAGAAGATCTTGGTCCAATTCCCACCACCATCAACTTACCACTGCTGGACCCCTGAACAAGGCCCTCAATTAATATTATTTTAGAATTCATAAATATAATTTAGTATTATTGTATAATTAATTAATATCATTTATTTATCATTTTTATAGTATTGTATAGTCTTTTATAGCTTTATATTTGTGTATTGTACTTAAAATTGCCTATTGTTAGTTTCGTTGAGGTTGAACTGGAATATCCTACAATTTTTAAAGCTCTGGGCCAGCTTTACAGATAGGGCTAGCATTAAGTTGAAAGACGTGAAATCTGATTTGTAAGAAGTATTAGCAACAAAATCATTAACCAATCAAACTGTAACATTCAGTGACAGGTGTCATTTTGTTGATTAGGCATTTATTTATTTTTTTTTAATATAGGTAAAATGTGTAAATGTGGTTTACAGTTGATTACAGAATGCCCCGACTGAAATCCCACAATACCCTACTACTAAAAACAAAACAATATATAATGTTAGAAAAGGCAATCCCAAATGTGTAACATAGAAAAGCTCTTCCTGGTTGGAAAAGGCTACTCTCCTATCTTCATCTGGGTAATATGAACATGCATACTATTAGGCTTGACTTCTATATTTTTTAATGCTAATGATACTTCATTAGAAAGCCATTGCCACTGGGTCAGTGCTAATAGCCTGCTTCTTTTTTATTTCCGAGGTTTATGTTTTCCTACCGTATGTATAGCAGCCTAAGAAACCCTCTAACCAATGTCATATATACACTATAAACAATAATGTTCTACTGAAATGATCAAGTTATCCAGACAAAACATGCACATTTTAAACACTTAACCCAAAAAAGGCAGTTCATGAAACTTATTAACCATAAAAAAACCCATAAACTTATTTTAAGTGTCATAAACTCAAAATCATTAAAAATAAATAAAAACACTGGACTTCCTTTAATGTGATTGGACCTAAGATAATTGATGGATTATTACGAAAGGCGGTGCTTTAAATCTGTTACCATAAAGTAAAGAACAGGAGTTTGAACTTAAAACTTAGGTTAAGTAAATTTTAGATTTAAAGTACTATATAAACTATATAAGTATTATATAAAACACCAGGTTAGATGAAAAATTTAAGCACAGTGTACATGAGCACCCAGTTATATAAGCTTAAATATACAAGTTTTGTCCCATTATTCAAGTTATGGTGGGAACAAACTTTCATTCAGTTGAATTTATTTCCTTCATTAGGGTTTCCCTGCAGAAACTCGAGCTGCGGCGAGATGCTTTGCAAACGCTCTTTCATAATCTTTAGCCAGAAGCACGTGCGAAATCCATCCACCTCTGATTCGTTCAGAAAAAGAATTAATTAGAACAGGGATGTCCAATATTACTCACAAACTTCTGATGTGGCTGCAGGTTTTTTTTTTTAAGATCAAGCGAGAACCAAGCTTGGTTCCACCTGTTTAATCAGTTATCCTTGGCTATCAAAATACTATAAAGGTGTGGCTTCTGCTCGGTTAGAATAAACATTTCATTTGGTTAAGATGTGTTACACTTGGATTCATCTTATGATCAAATCGTGGCCTATTGATCATAAAAAAATCACTTTACTAGAATAGTTTTTACACATATTTAACATTTAATGCGTGTAAATAAAATCAGCTCTTGACCTAAAAAGCAAACCAAATAAAATCAATTTTACAATATTTTTGAAAATAATACATTACTTTCTCATATAACAACAAGTTGGTTGATTTTACCAAAATTTGACAACCACATCTGTTTATATGCTCTGACTAATAGTGTATGTCAATGGGGAAAAAAGCAATTGACCCTGAATCTTGCCTCCATCCTTGTGCGTTATCTTTTGACTATAAACAAGTTAGCTATTGACATGAAGCATAATCAGTGTAGCATCAGTGTTGTCTTCTGATGATGGTTTTTCTAATGATAGCAGTCATATAAAGCTTCAGATCAAAATAAAAATAATCATATGGTCTCACAGAGAGAGAGAGAGAGAGAGAGAAAGAGAAAAAGAGAGCTTTTTAAACCTATTTGTGACAACCTTCTGATGAATGACAGTAAATAGTACAGCTATTATGTTGCATTAAAGGCATAATTAACATCCAAATGCTGCTACGGCTTTCTGGTTCGCTTTCATGGCTTATTGTTTGTCACCTGCGTCTAAGTTAATTATTTCATCAAAGTAAAGAATAAAAAGACAAATCGACTGAAATGAGTAGGAAATTTTTAACCAGTCAAAACAGTTCCAGCTTTTTCAGCGCATTTTTCCCAAATATTGAGTGTTTGCAATGATTTTTAGGCTATTTGGAGTTTGTGTATCAATGCAGTTTTTAATAAGCACTGTAATAATCTGCAAAGTAATTGCCATGCACACACACGTTCACACACACACACACACACACACACACACACACACACACACTGTCCATCATAGGTTAATAGAATTAAAGAGCTGACCACTGCATAATTGAATTTACTGTAACACAAGGCGCCATGCCCTTGACTACAGTAGTTTCCTGTTGGCATGGTAACCAACCTGCCTTTATGGCTAGCTGGCCTTGCAGCAAAAAAACAAAAAAACAAACCAAAAACATCAGAACACAGTTATTTTTTATTACAGTTCAAAGTAAAACCTGCCAAGGATACACAATTTTTTATTTGCTATAAATACACACTTTATTTTTCTTTCCACAATAGTTTTTTTTTTTTTTTTTAAAAGAAGCCCCTCAATCTTCACAGTGATATGAAGCATAATCAGACAGCTGAGAGGGCAGCATGTCAGCATGAGGGCCTGGCAAGGCTTAACGTTCACAAGGACATGACTTCCAGTCTTTCTCTGTATGATACTCGACCAAGATAACATCGCAAAAGTGTTGCAGTGTGCATGAGATAGCGTCTGGAATGTTTGCCATGAGATTATCTACTGCTAATAATTATGAATTTGAATGTATCTTGTTTGTTTAACAGGGAAAAACTTGGTTTTGGTGCATTTTGTTAAGAGAAGTTATAAAACTATAATAAAGAACAGATAGAGAGAGCATTCTGTTGGTGAGTAAATTTTGTTTACGAACAGTAATAATGTTGAACATGAAAGACTTTTGCGTACATTTACGGCATTTGGCAGATGCCTTTATTCAGAGCAACTTACATTTATCTTATTTATACAGCTGATCAATTGTGGGGTTTAGGGTCTTGCTCAGGGGCCCCGCAGTCGTGGCTTGGTGGAGCTGGGAATTGAACCCACAATCCTTGGGTTTGTAGTCCAACACCTTCCAGGCACCACTTCCCACCAAACGAAGGTTCTAAAATTGCGACTAGAAAATTTTGTGTGGATGTAAAATCATTTTGTGTAGATATAATGTTATGTTTGGTTTGGTTAAAGTTATGAATAAAGCTAAGAATAATTTATTTTTCCCTTCTATGAAATTCTGCAGACACTTTCCTGCAGTGTGACCTCTCCTACGACAAACCAAGAACCAATAGGATTGCTAAAGTTAATGCAATTAGCATGACAATTACAAACCACCCCCAAGAAAATACGAAAGGTGGATAGGGTCTCGGGCCATAAGCCTAGCTTATGGTATGGTAAGCATACCATATCATTATGTCTGTCAAAAATGCCAGAGTCAACGCTGTATGTATCATTGTGTCAATGTATTATTTTCCTTTTTGGTCCAGACCATATAAACCAAAAGAACTGAGCTACAATTGTGAACACACAATTGCGTTAAGAAGTTATAGGAAATGTTGTCGCTGCTGTTAGTTTGCTGCTAGCTACTATTTAGTGAGAGGATGCGGTTTACTCAATGAGTCATGGATGAATCCTTTTTTTTTACGTCTGTTTTTAATGCATTTTCACTATATACAGTTTGACATTATGACAACCGAGATCCTACACTGTGACATGGGGACCTGTATGCTTAGCCTGACCAGCAACAATTGCAAAAGACTATTAAAAATTACACGGCTTAGAATCATCCCTGTTGTGTATTGGATCCTCTAGAACTATACATATCCTGTTCCTACATGTTCCAACTTGATGTAATATATGCACATATCCATTTTAAACCACTCTCTTTCTTACCTTCTGCAGCAGCACCACCCAAAACCATAAAGGACATACTGGACATATTGATTTCCCCTACTATCCAGTGCAGTTGTATTTGTGACACTAATAAACCAAACCCTTTTTAACCTCAAACAGTAGTTAGAG
The DNA here is from genome assembly GCA_005784505.1 of Bagarius yarrelli. Taxonomy (NCBI): domain Eukaryota; kingdom Metazoa; phylum Chordata; class Actinopteri; order Siluriformes; family Sisoridae; genus Bagarius; species Bagarius yarrelli. The sequence continues at coordinate 4,038,833 of VCAZ01000011.1, forward strand.
ATTAAAATACACTTATTAATGTTGCCTTTTCACAGGTGAAAATATGAGAAAAACTAGACATCACACTAATTATCAATGTATATGTTGTAGATTTTCCCAAGTGTGTGCATGTGTTGGTTGTTTGGCATGAATTTGGAAGCAGACACTCCTGAAGGAGCGAAAACTCATCTGAGTGCTTATTTGGCACAACACCTCCAGAGTGATTCAGCCTATTACTCAAAGGGTGTTAATTACACTAAGCGTGACTGTTTGTGTGTGTGTGTGCCTACATTTCATAAGCTGAGAACACAATAAGTAGATGGTGAATATGGGGACCTACTGCTCTGCTTTCATACCCTTCAAATATGTTTTGTTTAACATTACTGATACTGGTATCCATTTAAAACGTTGCGAAAATATTTGCTAATGTGTTACTTGTAAAGAATATGTGCCATACAACTAATATAACATGATACTAAGTGACAAATCTGGTATCCTGAATATTGTCTCACTACCCGAGTTCCCCTTCAGAAACTCGCGTTGAATTGAGAAAGCCTTACGTCAGGGGTGGGTGATGTCACTGAACAGGAAGCAATGCTATATAAACACGAGCAGCGGTGCTTCTTTGTAAGCACTTTTTCTTTAGTGCGTGTTTGTATGTGTGTGTCTGAGAGAAAGAATTAAGACCAAAAATATGCCTGAAAAGAAAGAAAAAGACGTTGACAGAAAAAGATATGTTGTTGGTAGTTCCGTTCTGGTCGGGCCAAGCATAGTTTTTGGACCTAGTTTAGTTTCTGGATACCCATCCAGATTCCCACAAGTTAAGAAACCCTTCATGAACCCCAATCTGGAGAATCTTTTAAGAGTATCGGCTTCAAGGACTCGGCTATGGTGGTACCGTTCTTAGACATTTGTAAGGCGGCGGGTTGGGCTACTCCGCATACATTTGTCTGATTCTACAACCTGGATCTAGCAACAACCCTGGGATCCATGGTTCTCGCGTCACAAAGTCCCCACACATGACACTGGGACTGGTGCTATGACGACGTGAGTATCTCGTTCCCAATTCATTTTGATGCAGCTCGAGTTCCTGAAGAAAAAAACCTCTCCAGGTTACATATATCACCATGGTTCCCTGAGGAAATTAGATACTTTTATTATGCCTTTTCTTGCTTTAGACAGTCGCTAAAAACATTTGTAAGACTCCAAACTCTAACCTTTTTATATATTTTTTGTTATGTTTTTGTATACATTACCAGAGGGAATTAAGCAATTTGGCAGTTCTTCTGATAGAGCAATCAGGAATACTCAAATAGATGCTGCCAAAAACAGTGCAACAGATAATTATATCCCAAACACACACTCCCACAAACACATGAGCTTTGTGCATGGAATGTCTCAAAGTGGCGCTTTATTAAACTGTGATTTAGAGGCTGGAGTGTTCAGCAGTTTGAAGTCCATTTTACTGTTTATATGAGACAATGTCCCCAGGTGATGTGTAAAGTTTATAAAACATTGTGAAACTCAATCAGCCTTCATTTAACAACTGCTATCGTGTATACAGATCTAGACTTTTTTTTATGAAGGCTGGGCCATATAAATTTGAGTTATTGTCATGAAGATGCCATAGTGACTGAAGCACGTCATCAGTTTGAGGCACTGAGAGGAAAAAAAGGATAAAAATATCATTATTTTTTAAAAAATAAAACTGGCCCCTTACAAAGATTAACAAATAAATAATTCAATACGACTGATATTTTATTCTTTTTTGGACATATGTTAAACCTCTCTCAGGGGCACAGCTGAAGTCTTTAATTCTGTCGTATACATCTAACTTTTGGAGACAGGGTGACAGACCTGAAAAGGGATTGTTAGGTAAACAAGCAAATAATAAAAAAATTTAGAGAAAAAAAGGACTGCGTAAACAACAAGAAAGCGGCCAAGTGGTGAGAGAAATTGGTCTATGGATTACAGTATCACTGGAAGATAGAGCCATCAGATGGCAATCGATGACTCTGGATTGAGGATATGGAGTAGGTGGGGGAAGAAAAAGAGTGAAGGAAAGAGAAAGAAAGAGAAAGATAGAGAGAAAGAGTGCAATGGGACAAACCTTATTTTGTCACAGTCACATGTATTTATTGCAGTAGTTGCATGTATCATTTCGATGTTTTTATTATTATTGGGCTATTTAACTGGTAATTCCGAAAGAATGTGTTAATCCAAGCTTTAGTAAACATGCAATTATGCACATAACTTGAATCTAGTTAAATGTATTTACTATTTAAATGAAAATGAAAATAATATTTCTTATATTTAAATAATGAGCATTTTTTCCAATATTGTCACAAAAGGTTTGGCAAATGTAGACACAGAGTTAAAACGCACTGAGAATGCACTATTATGACCTTTAGACTGTAGTACAATCCGTTCAATCAAAAAGCATTACATCACAGCTGGGTAACGTCCTTGAACAGGAAGTTATGCTATGCAAACATGCCTCGCGGTAAGACAAGTCCTTTATCACAGAGAAGCTTGGGAGGTATGGCAGGTGATGCAGCATCTCATTTTCACCAGAGAAACCCAGAGGCCAAGGCCTTAAAGGCTGCCATACCCCTAGTCGAATGTGCACTGACCCAAAACCCCTAACCAATGCCAGGTCCCATGACCGGGACCTCAGTTGCCACACAAGTTCTGTTTCAGGGTGTAGAGTTTTCTCATGGTGGGAACTCTGAACTGGAGTATAGTCTTAAATGGTACCTCAGAGGACAGGCCCACAGCTTGTGAGAGGAGGTCCCTCCTGATGGGTATCTGGAGTGGATGAATGTCCAGAAGGGACACCAGGTCCAAGAACCCAGCTCAGGCCAGGCAGCATAGTGCTACCAACAGTAGCTTTACACAGTCCTGGCACACTTGCTCCAGAACTCCCAGAAGCAGCATACTTAGGTAAACTAATAAAGACATAACCTCGGCTATGTTTGCACCATGGTGTCCAGGTTCAGATGGACCTGAATGTGCATTTCCATAAGTCTACATTCCACATGTCTCAGACCTTGCCTTGACAGGATGTCTGTCTCTTAGTGAGCCCTAAGCCCACTGTAGGATCTGGCTGGCCAACTTGTAAAATGGACCCGACTGCAGACCCCCCTGGTGATTTATGTACAGGACAACTCATGTTGTCTGTACGCAATAGCTCATGCTGGACACCCAGGTCCGCCAAAGATGAAACATCCTTAGACAATTTATGTGCCATGAGATAAATGTTTTCCCACAGCTCTTGGGCATAGCTGACACTCATGAAAGCTTACCATCCTGTGACAAAGAACTCTCTATTCCAGATCCTGCACTATGAACCAAGGGTTCCTACACACATCTAAAGCTCAAAGACAACAAGACTAGTCACTCCACAGCTTTCCTTGGAGGTGCCACTGTATATGTACAAAATATATACAAAAGCATTTGGACACCTGACTATCATAACCATTTCAGATTTTTGAACATCCTTTTTAGGTTTAGTCTTATTCCTACTCCCAAAATAACTCCCACAATTTTGAAAAAGTCAGGGCTTAGTCAGTTTTATCGACTGCAACCATAGCAATCCGATGTTTTGATGCAGCTTGTGCATAGGGACATTGTCATGCTGGAACAGGCTTGGTCTTCTTAGATCTAGTGAAGGAATAATGTAGCCTACAATATGACTAGACAATGTATACAGATAAGAAAAAGAGAGATAGATAAATAGATAGACAGGTTATATGATAAGCCATTCTTTATAGATTGTGTCTATGTGAGGGAGCATAGCTTGAAACAAGCTTTTTACAGTCCATCAAAGGATGTTTCAGTGTGCTGGCCTGCAGACTTCATGGTAGCCTAACTCTATTAGAGTCACTGTTAGCCGAATAACTTAGTCATGAAGAGGGATTTGGATCATTTTCAGGCTTGTCAGGAGAACACAAAGCAGCAGATTGATCTATAGTCATTCACAGAATGAACAGCAGATCAATGGACCAAGTATAAAACAGCAAAGGCATGCACATGATCAGAAGTAGCTACACTCTATACGTGCCTTTGAGATCAGAGTTTAGGACACAAAGGCACAGCATGTCCGTGTACAGACTATAAAACTAAAAGTCAAAGTAAATTAAAAAGCTTTTTATAGGGACAGGGCCCAAAAAAGTCTAGATACTCTTTTCTTACTGTCAAAGATATAAAGTACAGAAAGATTATAATCAAGTACAGACACAGTGCCCAGAGTCAAGCTGTTGGAAAGGGCAGACAGCAAAAGCCCTAAGAGTCTCAAGAGAAATAAATGTGTCATCGCTGCCTGACAGGTTGAGGCAGAGGTGCACTTTTGTCGATAGTGTGAAAAATTTACAAAAACATACACAATAACATACAAAACCTGAACAGAAAAATGTCAATTCTTCCTCAGTTAGCCTGAGCCTCGGAAGCCAGTTTTTGATGCAAGCGTGTCACATTTTCTTACGCTTATATGGATCCATGTTTATCGTATCCCACATGGATTGACTACAGTATGATGAAGTAAATTTTAGTAATCTGTATTATACTGCAGTAGTTACACCACTTAAAACAGCATACTATAGGTATCAACTATAGTAAAATGATAGTATACTAAATACTGTAGTTACAGTATAACTACAGTATAACAAGAAAATTGTAGTATTAACTTCACCATTTTTAAGGAACCAAACTGTTCTCTTTGTGAATGTTCATAAATTTACATATAATGGACAAGATTGTTAAAAATTATGAATAATAAAAAGGAAAGTGGTAGTGCAGTCGTTAAGGTGTTGGCCTGCTAATTGGAAAACCCGGGTTTGCTTCCTTGCACTACCAATCTGTCACAGCCGAGCCCTTGAGCAAAGTCCTTAACCCCCAATTGCTTAGTTGTAAGAAGGAGATAAATGCAAGTCGCTTTAAATAAGGGGCGTCTGCCAAATGTAATGTAAATGTAATCTAATCCACGTTAAATATGAGTTCAAATGACATGTATTTAGCAATTAATGAAAAGTCTTCAGTTTCACTAACATTTACAGCATTTACCAGATTAATTTGATCTCATTTATGAAACTTAGCAGTTGAAGGTTTGAGGCCCTGGTCTAGGGCCGACACGTAGCAGCTTGGCAATGTTAGATCTTTATAAATAACTACTCTAGTAGTATTGTAAGTACTATAAGTAGTATCACATCATATAGTATTTACTCTTTATAGATTTGACAAATGTGGCTTTATCTCGTCCCTTTAAACTCCTATGTTAGTAATAATATCTTCCAAAAACAGCCAGACTACACTAAGCATGTGCATGAGGATGTTTTGTATTAAGAGATTGAACATGTGTCCTGGGATTAGCCTAAGACAGTGCTTGTAAATACAGTAGCAGTTCTTTTTTTTTTTTTTTTTTTTTTTTACAAATCTACAGTATCCATTCGTGATTACCCACCGAAGCAAGGCAGAAACTTGGGCTAAGACAGTGTTTGGCAAGTGAGAATGTTTACAGTGTCCATATGGAACCAGCCACAAAAGTGAAAAGGTTTAAACGGAAGTCGAGCATTAAGATGAATGCTGGAGGGTGAGAGGAGTCACAGCAGCAGAAGTATGTCAGGATCTGGCACCTGCATCACATCAAGAGTGCACATATAGCTTTCCAAAGTGAGAGAGAGAGAGAGAGAGAGAGAATATCATATTTTTAGGTATAGCCTTATAATGGCTTGAAGATAGTGATTCAAAGCATGAACTGTATTATTTCTTCTCTTTTATTATTAATTCCTTAACATTTTATTGTGTCTAAGATTAGAAAACCTGCTCATTTTCTCCAGATACTGTAGAGTTGTCTATATCTAACAGATTTCCCTAATCCAAATTATGTACTGTAATTGAAAGGCTATTAACAGTTACTATATAATCAGTGAGCAGATTTCTGTGGTTGCCTGTGGTCCTACATCTGACATCTGACATCTTTAGTAAGTGGAATCTATTTATCCTCTAGCTTGAATACCGGCGCTCGTCATCTGGCTTTGTTGTATAGTTTATTTGTGTGTCTTTAATATGGTATAAAAGTAATCTGTGTTGAAAATAAACCAAAGGAGATACTCGAAGGCTGTTTAGCAGGATTCTTTAACTGTAGATCGCGAAACAAATCAGAGCCGTAGTGTCTGAATCAAATCCGTAATCCGAATCTGTAAGTCATGAGGCTGGTCCTTTAAAGCATTCAGTAAATAAAACACTTCTGAAGGTGTGAATTTAAGATGGCCATTTACAGTATTACAACTGTAACACACTTACAGCGTTCAAGAGGGAAATATTCAGAGGGCAGAGCTTTCAGAAACAGAAAAGGATCTTTACCAGATGAGTAAAAGTTAGCAATATGCAAGCAAGTCCTCATTGTTATGTAAACCGATAGTCAGTCAAAAAGATTGTAATTTAGATAAGAGCAGATTCAGAATGTTCTAGAATAATTTTGGCTTCCAGAGTATAAAACATATTTTCATCCCAGTAAAAAACTGCATTATAAAATGTCAAAAATCTGCCTTTTTTGCACGTGATACCAGGTTACAGTACCACCAAGCCACCACTGTGGACCCCTAAGCAGGGCCATTAACCCCTAATTGCTCAGTTGTATAAAAGAGTGGTAAGTCGCTCTGGATAAGGGCGTCTTCCAAATGCTATAAATGTAAATGAATGTGATTTGTTTAATCTGAGCACTGGTTATAGAGGGATGTGCACACTCCAAAATCCAAATCACCAACTTCCATAATATATTCAGTGTTGGGTAGTAACTCATTACATGTAATATATTTAACAGTAATTTATTAAAGTTACTTAGTAAAAAAAGTGTAACTAATGGGAGTGACTTATGAAAATGTTAACGATCACAAATAGGGTTACATTTAAGTATTTTCTTTAAAATGTGTTGAATAGAATCAATTTGTTGTAACTTTGCATGCTTTGGATTTGCATGATGGCTTCTGCTAATGCTGTTACGGTGATATTCTGATGCTTTTGATTGGTTCTTTGGTTTAAATTCGCTGCACACAACGTTAGCCAATTACATAATTCCACATTGTCACTGAGAGCTTTAGGCTTCTACACCCTGACTGAGAGTAGTGTTAACCCTGCCTAGTAAAAAAGTAAAAAACGTTGACAATTTCTGTTGTCATGAAATGTAAATGTAAACCTTAAAAATGCTAATCAGTTACTTTTTTTTTGGAAAAAAAAAATATATATATTGAAAAGTTACACAACAATTTTCATAGGGTAATTTGTAATATGTAACTTATTACATTTTCAAAATAGCCTTCCAAAACATTAAATGTTTAGTATGCAGAACTGAGTATGCAAGGACAGTATCAGGTCCAAATCCTTAGAATGAAGTACGGAAAAAGATCCTGGATGATATACAACTCCCGCTTGGATTTTGAAGTATGCATGAGATGTACAATTTACTATTCAGTGGGGCCAGGGGACAGAAGGAGCAGTCAAACTGCACTCATTTGTGATGAGTTCTGAGAAAACCCATCACATGGTGATATTTCACTTATTACAGGTTTTGATACAACCTAAAAGCTGAAGTCCATTTTAAATCTGCCTTTTGCCTAATTGCAAAAAAAACCAATACATTTGCCCACTGACATTTTGGAATTTTATTAAAAATAACATTGATGCCTTCATAAAACAAGACTTTATACTTGGTGGCAAAACCCTTGTTGGCAATCATAGTTCAGATATTTCTTATAGTTGACCACCAGTTTTACACACATCACAGGAGGAATTTTGTCCCACTCCTCATTATGGTTTCAAGGCTGACATTTGGCAACTCGAACCTTCAGCTCTCTCCACAGATTTTCTATGGGATTAAGGTCTAAAGACTGGCTTGGCCATGTGCTTTTTCTTGAGCCACTCATTAGTTGCCTTGGCTGTGTGTTTTGGGTCAGTGACATGTTGGAATACCCATCCATAACATCCATCCATGAAGGAGACTCTCATCCAGGATTTAATAATGCGGGTGCTGAATTGCTGAAATGTGCTGAATTGCTGATCTGAAGACCAGGAAGACCTGGTTCAAACCCCACCAGATGTTGAGCTGAAGACCAGAAACATCTGGGTTCAAACCCCACCACTGTCAAGCCAAACACTGTTGGATCCTTGAGCAAGACCCTTAACCCTTTCTACTCCATGAGCACTGTATCATAACTGACCCTGCGGTCTGAGCCCAACTTAAAATAGGATATGCGAAAAAAGAATTTCAGTCTACTGTAAAAAAGTATATGTTACAAAACATTCTCTTTTCCTAAAACCTTTTTTCAAGTGACCTTGTGACGCATCACATTACAAATGCAAAAAAATTCGATGACATGAGTGATCTTGGTAAGTACAACCGAAAACACTTTCAAATTTAGAACAAATACAACTTCTGTAAACACAAACAATAAAAAAAATTACGAATATACGACCTACAAATAATATGGTAAAAGAAACAAAAACTAAGAAAAGGAACAAAGTTGAGCTATAATGAAAAAAAAAAAAACTGGGAATATAAATGTGGGGAACAAATGATATGTTTGGAAATATAGAGAGACAATATCAACTCTGTTTGTGCAGTGGAAAGTGAAATCTGCTGGTATATCTGCTTACATATTGCAAACTTGCACTCATCGGCTATTTTCCCCCAATCCTGGTCAGAAATGGAGGCATCTGTGCTGGTGCAAAATGCAAGTTGTGTAATAGGGGGGAGTGACATTTGAAATTTGCTGGCACAAGGAAAATTCAAACACACTTTGATCCACAATTTTGCTGATAGCACATACTACTGAGAATCCATTTCGTTGCAAAGGCAGCACTCGCCAATGATGGACATCTGTGAGCTTATGCATGCGGAATATGGAGGATAGCACTTCCTTTAAGTATTTGGCTGCCCAATGACAGCATGAGCGGCAGTTCAAGAGACTGCGGTTGACTGGCTCCATGTAGCACAGAGCAATAATGTGGTAGCCTTTAACCTTCTTTAACCGTCTTGTTTCTCTGTTGTTTATGTGGGCAAGTAAGGATAAATTAGCTGCTTTGGCCAACTTGTAACCAAGTAAAGCTGAGTGAAAGTGGGTTTTTTTTTGACAAAATGAAGCAAAAACGAATGAGACAGTTTTAGCTATTAGAAGAAAATCAGACAGTTGATGGTACATACAGTAATATAACGAATGTCTTTCAAAGCCAATAGAGCCAGTTACATAGTAATTAAGGCTTTGTACTTTGTACATCAGTTCTAGACAGATAATTACAGAACCGACCAGTTTCCCCTGTCGATCATCACCACATAAACATCAGAATAATAGTTTTTTTTTTTTACTACCAAAGCTGAATACTGAAAAGTCTTCTGAAAAGCTCTACTGTGACATGACCTAACAAAAATGCTCTGCATCATCACTCTTTACACCATTTACAAAAATGGCAATGATCTATATGTTGAACAAAATAAAGAATTGGTTGTTGCCAGTAATCACCATCCATTCACCCATCTTTAATACCCGCTTATTCTCTAATTCGAGTCTAATTTGGCTTCTAATTCTGCTAAAGCCTATCCCAGTGGTCTGTGAAAGGGCGAAAGGCAGGAGAGGTACACCCTGGCCAGGTTGCCAGTCCATCACAGGGCCACATACACACACTCACTCCTATGGGCAATTTAAAATCACCAATCAACCTAACATACATGTTTTTGGACTGTGGGGTGAAACTGAAGTGCCCAGAGTAAACACGCCAAAACACAGGAAGAACATGCAAACTACACAGAGAGGCACCTACCCGGGAATCTAACCTGGGCCTTCTTGCTATGAGGCACTAAGGTCACTAAGCCACCGTGCTGCCCCCAGTAATCATTACTTTATGCTAAAACTTATCAGACTCATTATTTTTTTTATAGAAGGAAAAAATCCTCTCATTATTAAAATAATCCCAAATATTAACTGCATCATTACACTTTACTTTATGTACCCTCTATCAGATACTGTTAGATAGTTAAACAATTATAGACAATTACAAATACAAATGCATGCAGCAGGGAATAAAAAAAATGCCACCAATTACTGAGTCTCGTTTCACGAAGGGGGCAAATACTTTTTTTGAAATGCATTTTTCTAGATGTTTTTGTGGGCAAATGTACAAATGTACATGTCTTTGTCAGTTTGTAGGCAAACATACAAAATCAGCAAAACTCAGCTATACAAAACTCATTAAAACATTGTGCCCCCTTACCTTTCAGATCTCAAACAGCCCTACACCACTTTTTAAAAAAAAAATTTAACTCCTGGAATCTCTCGATTTCTGATTGTCCAGCATCACCGAAGAAGCCTGATGAGGCAACTTGTGCGCCCGGGAGGTAAGTTTTATCTTTCTTTAACATGCTAACAAGGCTTAGCCTCAGGTGCCTCTCTACCTAAGTGTGGAGATCCTAAAAAAATGTGAGACTGCTTGGGACCCCAAGACATCAACCTGTGGTGTGCTTCAGCAGCAATTGGGCCTGAGCCTCTGGGACTCTGGTCATCCTCATCAAATAATGTGGCAAGGAAAGAGTGGAGCACACGCATTTCAAGAACTAACCGTACATACTCCACCCCCAGGCAGCTAACACACTGTAAGTGTGTGTCCTCGCTGCAATTTATAAACACGCTACTTATATTTCTGTCTACTTTCTTTGTCGGTCGCCATTTTAAGCTTTTTTTTTGCATATCTTTCTACACACACAGCGCTAAAGAAAAGGATCTGACCGAGGAGCGCTGCCGCTCATATTTATACAGCTTTACTTCCTGGTCGATAACTGTAGGGAAATCACAGTTTGATGCTTTTTTATCTTTTGAAGGATATTAGACAAGAAAAGATGTAAAAAAAAAAATATCTGTGAAAAAGGTTTGAGGAAAACAGATACAGATTAACCAACAAAAAAGATAAAAAGAGATGTTAAAAAAAAAGTGCTAGATAAATATAGAAACAACTGAGGGTAAGAAATATTGCTGAACCTGGACACGCCATGTTTCTGGTTCGTGTGCAGCAGCTTCAGGGTCTCTGTATGAGGACATACATGGACACAGGGGGTTAGGAGAACACAGCCGGAGGATGAGGGACACAGCCCGTTTGTCACAGCATGGCCTAGCGACACACTCAGACACACACATGCACACACACACATAGCTGGAAGACATACGCCACTCTGTATTACACATCACAGTCATCGCAGACAGGCAACACACACTACAGCGAAAGCTGTTACATCATTACAGCCGAGCTCTGATCTGCATGCCATTGCAGGTTCTAGATGAAGAGCGAACAAGACATTTAATAAGATTATTCAGCTCTTTTTGTGTGTTTATTCACAGCTCTGCGAGGATCTATCATTTAGCTCAACGCTCGTCATTTACTTGTAGTTTTCACAGCACAAAGTTAGGTTGCTTTTTTTATCCAGTGCAACTCTGCATCCTGACAAGTTCTAGTAAATAATAAGATCGGCTTTGTTCATAATACATTAATTTTCCTCAGATTTAGGCAGTAAAACTACTTTTCACAATTTTGATTTCCTAATTGTATCTTACTGGGATTGGGGCTGTTATTGTACATTTTTTCTAAGTGCAATTCTCTCTTTTTCCTCCTCCTGCCCTCAGGCTCTCTCCACCAACTGCTAGTTCAATTTAAAACCTCAATATGCAAGCACTCCCAATTAGCTCCTCTATGAGAGCGGACCTTTTCTCTGCACAACCTGCTCTGTTGGCGTCATAGCCAAATCTAAAAGACATGAATCAGCTGGCATGGTAGGCAAGAGAACACTAAGGTCAGCCATAGCTGTAACCAATAACAGTACCAACTAGCATATTACCGTTATATTAAATTAGCCTGAATGTTGTTTTACACCTTTAGGGCTCATCATGAGTCAGCATCAGCAGCGTATCAGCTTGAATTAGCCATGGCTGAATGTGGGCATATACAAGCAAGCATCCATATACACAATACACTAATCCTATATAGTAAAGGTTTTCCGGAGAGACAGTCATAACTGAGACACAAGAGCAGCGGGTTCGAAGACCATCGTAGACTAGAATAAATGTCACACTCATGTCTGCTGGATTGTTTGTAATTTGTTTAAAGCACAAAATGAAATCACAATATTGATCAGTGTGATGAGCTCACCTTCAGATTAAGGTTGGTGGGAGGGGAAGGAGGATTGCAGCATCCCGGGATGGAAAATTACAGTACATTCACACTAATAGGGAAAAAAACGCAGTTTGCTATGGCCATTTTATCAAAATTAACATAAAAAATTGTTTTACATGTTATTTTCATGATCATTAGTACAGTAGATTGTTTAACATGAGGGATAAAATAGGCAGGAAAATATCCAGTCGGTTAATTAAAAAAAAAAAAAAAAAGGAAGATTTGACGCTTTAAATTTTCTATTAAAAAATATTAGATAAAAGGCACATCATGCCTATGAATCATTAACTGATGATCTATTTACAGTATATGGCCTTATGGCCAATAAAACGCTGCTGTGAAGCCTCTAATTCGATGAGATCAGACACTAATGTTTGGTCAGGTGGTCTGGGCTGCAGTTTTTTTATCACATAAACACTTTTTATTTTCAAGACATGCCAAAAGATTCCATTCTGGTATTTTGTCATTTAAATAAAATATTCATAGTGCGTGTTCACTCACACATTTCAACTGTTACAGTGAGGGGAAAATAATTTTTATTTGATCCCCTGCTAAAAGAATTGATCAGTCTATAATTTTAATGGTAGGTTTATTCTAAAAGTGAGAGACAGAAAAACACATTTCAAAGTAATTAATTTACATTTTAAGAAATGAAACATGTATTGATCCACTATTCATCTGCAAGATTTCTGGCTAGCGGTTGTTATACAGGTAACGAGCTGAGATTAGGAGCACTCTCTTAAAGGGACTGGTCCAAATCTCAATTTATTATCTGTATAAAAGACACCTGTCCACAAAAGAAATCAATGAATTAGATTCCAAACTCTCCACCATGGCCAAGACCAAAGAGCTGTCCAAGACTGTAGACCTACACAAGGCTGGAATGGGCTACAAGACCATCGCCAAGCAGCTTGGTGAGAAGGTGACAACAGTGGGTGCAAATATTCACAAATGAAAGAAGCACAAAATAACTGTCTCCCTCGATCTGGGACTCCAGGCAAGTTCTCACCTTGTGGAGTTTCAATGATCATGAGAACGGTGTGGAATCAGTCCAGATCCACATGGAAGGGCTTTAAAAATAAATCGTGGATGGGTATTTTAACATGCCAATAACCCAAAACAAAAGAGTAGCTCAAGAAGAAGCCTATTTAGGTTCTGGAGTGGCCTAGACAGTCTCCAGACCTTAATCCCATAAAAAAAAAAATTGGTAGAGGGAGCTGGAGGTTCAAGTTGCCAAATGTCAGACTCAAAACCTTAATGACTTGGAGAGGATCTGCAAAAGAGGAGTGAAATATAATCCCTCCTGAGATGCACGCAACTACAGGAAGCATCTGTTCTTCTAAAGAGTCAAATACTATTTCAGTCATTAAAATGCAAATCAATTGATAACTTCTTTAAAATGCATTTGTCTGTTGTTATTCTGTCTCTTACTGTTAGAATAACCCTACCATTAGAACGACAGACTATTGATTATTTCTTTGTCAGTGGGCAAACAAACAAAATCAGCAGAGGATCAAATAATTTTTTTACATAAGTTTTTAGGTGCATCCCCAAAATCTGTACACGCACAGTGTTTTTCACAGTGTCGTGTAAATAGTGAGAACAAATTAATTTTATGCACCTGGCAAATACAAATAATCAACTGAAATGAAAAACAGAATATGTGGAATGCACACAAAAATCACAGTTTTCCTTACATTTACAGTTAATAATATTTGGCAGACACCCTTAGGGGGTTAGGGGCCTTGCTCAGGGACCCAGATCTTCCAATTAGCGGTCCAACACCTTAACCACTGCCCTACCACTTTTACATAGTGAAAAATTGGCAGGGCTACCACCCACTGATGGAAAATTTGGTAAGATTTTTTAGTTGTTTCAAAGAAATAATGTTTGTGCATTTTTTTAACCTTACCAAAATTGGGGGGATTCCATAACACCATTAATATTAGCAATTTGGACATGCAAATTTTGCGGCTCCGCAATAGCTTTGTATTACGCAGTAGAACTGTGTTTAACACTACTGATGGGGTACGTTTCCTTTGAAGCGAATAGATATTTGCATCACCAATTGTATCATTTGGCGGATGATTTTTTTTCTGAGCAACTTATCTACGGTACATATCATTGATGCAACTAAAGTTAAGAGATTTGTTTAAGTTCCCAGGAGTAACAGCTTGGCAGTGGTGGGATTTAAACACCACATTCCAATCAATATTTAGTTATAACAACTGAGCTTCTTCCTCCCCTCGGCTTCAGCTCATCCATCATCATTGTTGGAATAAATTTATTTTTCAACCAATTTTTTTTTTTTGCAACAACTGAAATGTGGGCTAAAAAAATGTGTCGGTATAAAAAAATCCGATTTATTCTGCTTTCTGATTATTTCACCGGGGGATATACAGTATTCTGTTTGCAAGGAATGTGAAAGCTTTTATGTAGAACTGAGCGAATTAAACAAAACCAGAAGTGAATCAATTGAGTAGAAACAGACAAAAGGCACAAAGTAACAAGTATTTTTGACTAGCTTGCAGAATGTTTAGAAGAGTTTCGAGCTAATCAATTCACTGCAAGAGGCAATCAATTACAATACTCTAATCACACCAGCACAGTGTAATTGACTAAAGGACTGAAACTGTAATGCTTTTTGGTAAAAAAAACGCCAAAAAATCTAAAATGTACCCTACATGCTTATCAAGAACACATTTTACCTTGCGTCTATAAAAGAGATGCAAGATAATCAAAACAGAGTTCCGGGCTACCAACACACAAACCACACACAAACACATTCACTCTAACTCTGCAGTGTAGGCAGAAAATTCACACTGTGCTTTGTAGCAACCCACACCACCCTGGAGACGGGAGAAAATAAAACACAGCATACGGTTCAAACCACCTTTTCCAGAGGTAAACCGTCGCAATCTCCCGGCATGTCATAATATCTGCTGCCACACAGATCAGTCTCAGGGTGGCACCTCCACTCCGAGGTCTTCTTTTATGATTCTCCGTCTCCTATTTCGAAACCCTATTTTCCTTTGCACATCTTCGTCAGAAAACATTGCCGCAGGGACTCGGGGCAACGGTGGAGCTGCAGTCATTTAGAAATGCCAGGATTATTGGAATGTGCTCTTCCCCGATAAGTGGATTAATATAATATTTCTCCGTATGACTGTGCAGGCTTGAGGGACATCAGTGAATCCGTGACTTATAAAGAAGCATGGAGTCTGCATTAGGTTTGAGCAAGTACTGTATATATATATATATATATATATATATATATATATATATATATATATATATATATATATATATAAGCTTTCGGAAAGAGAACGGGGAGTTTTAATTAGCCCTAAGAGAGCAAACAAACCCCGCTTTTTCAGCACAGCAGCGGTGTTTATGTAGGCATATAAGTATATTAGAGTGTTAGCCATTAGCATTACACTATAGCTACACCACATAACACTGAATTTAGATCAAGCATACTTGTATGTTGAAATTGGTACACATTCTTGACGGTTATAATAACCTGCATTCTTCTGAAAGAGCTACTAGATTTTAGAGTGTGGCTTCAAGGATTTACTCATTCAGCCACAAGAACATTAGGGAGGTCAAGAACTGATGTTGAGTGAGGAGGCCCAAGGCACCAAGTGAACAGAATCAACAAAAGGTGGAAAAAAAACTGCAATAGAAGAAAGACAAATTGGTTGCCATTTTTGTCAACCAGAAACTGAAATCTGAGTCTACAGTCACCACAGGATCATAGACGAATGGGATAAAACTGTGTGACATTTTTCCTTTCTTTAATATTTTATTATTTCTTTTTTACATTTGTTAGTTGATTTTCTATATTTTCAGCAGTTGATAATAATCAAAAAAGACTTCATGTTTAAACGAGAATGAATTGTTTGGTTACATAAATACAAATACATTTTATTTATTAAATCATAATATTTAAGAAGTTAAACAGCTTTCTTTTAAAACGGCCTCTTCTCAAGCAAAGGATTGGGGTTTTTTTTGTGTTTTTTTGTCACCATAAACTTCGGCCTCCTCATTATTGATAAACTAATGATATTCAATATATTTCAATTATTTCGTGCCAAAACCTCGTAACTGTTAAGTGGTTAAAGTGTTGAAAAAAATTCTTGATTAAATTAAAGATTTGGTATCTTATTTTTTTAACAGATACAGAAATGAAGTGTTGGCAGATGGTAACAATTTAGAATAACGGTCGGTAGTTATGTAGGAAGTTATAGGTGGTACTACATTCACACCTAAACTAATACTGTTAACTAATACAGAAGTGAGATTAACTAAGCAGTAAATAGTAAGTCATAGCTAATTTAGGAGAAAGTTATTTTAAGTTATTCAAAAATACCTAAAAAAAAAAATTGTCATTGACAACTACTTGTGAATACTTTATTAGATAATTAACTATTTTCAGTGGAAACACCCCACAGAACAGAGTGGTGGGGTAAACCGAGATGATTAACATTTAAAGCAACATGCACTGAAATGGGTCATTATAAACAGAGCTGGTTTTGAAAGGTAAACTAAGGGGGATTTTGCACTACCAATAAGAATTTATCAGCATAAAGTTTAAGGATGGGGTTGAATTAGCACAAAGGCAGTAGGCTCGGGCCATTGTGATGATTGTAGCTAACGCTCCCATAAATGTTTGCTCTTGTTTGTTCATTTCATAGAACATATTTAAACCCGCTGCTCTTCCGTTTTACCAGACAGCTTTAAAACTGTGAGGGGAAAAAATAACACTGTTAAAACTCAAATATGTGCTACAGAGAGACCGAATCTACAGATATAAACCCTGAATACATAGCTGCTTTGAAGGACCAGTGCATTGAAGGACAAGGTCATACACTGGGGAGGCAGAGTAAAAAAAAAAAGCCAGAGAGCTAGAGATCTGCAAGCACACACAGTTGTGTGCATTAAATAACAGTAGACACACACACACAAGAGCATACTCGCAGCAGGGAAGTGTAGGCCTGGTGTTTGGCCTTTTAAGTGGCTGATGGGGTTAGCGGAGCAGCAGCATACACAGGAGGGGATGAATCGATCTACTGCTGGACAGAATGCTCCTAGATAAAAAAAAAAAATAAAAAAAGAGTTTACTATCTTCCCTATCAGCGGTGCTACATATAACTGCATATCTATATATCGAGTCTAAAAAAATGTATATAATTAAAAAAATCAGTGTTCTAGGAAAAAAATTTATACTCAAGTAGAAAAAAAAACCCTAACAGAACTTTTGTCAATGTTTAAAAATAAAAATGGGTGCAATCTCAGAAACAAAATTAAAGAGTACTTTTTGTAGTGTAGTCGCTCGCTGTATGGGAGCTCTGGAGCATGAGAATTATTAATAACTCCGATACAAAAATCCAATATTATGCTCATTTAAACATACATTATGCTAAACCTATTGAAGTATAACAGCGTCTGTTGTAGTTGCTGTTTTACTACATCAATCCTCAAAGAAGAGTCCACCGACCCCCAGGGTACACGTTCTACACAAACGCAGTTAGCATAATCCCCTGGTAGAAGGCTGATAAGCGTTTATTAAAGTGTGCAATTTTATATGTAAAAGGGAATAATGCATTCACTAAGTGGGACTGTATAGCAAAGCCAAGACAAAAAGACAGACAGTGCATTTTTTTCCTGCATCACAGGGCATTTGAACAGATTTGAAGGGAAATGTTAATTGCTCTCCTTCACATACACAAGCTTAAAGGCATTCATGATTGATCGTTTGTTGTCTGATTGACAGGGAAGAGAAGAATGCGATTCCGCCATCCAATATTCAGGGCTGATTTCGCACTCTGGTATTCCCAAGAGTATGTGTTTAATCCACTGGGCCACTGATTTTAAATAGGTTTAAAATGTGGAGACACAAAAGACAAGGTCCTTCATGCTTCATGGATCTGATGTTTGATCTGACAACCAATCAGTTTTAGCCTGTTTTCTTAAAGGATACCAGCAATAAAACATTTTAACTGGAGACTCACTATGTTACAAAGCTACAAAACTATCTATTTAATTTTTTATAGTTAAAATGGATTAAAGGAATAGTATTTTCACCAGCTAACATGGTTTAACACGGTTTTAAAGTGATCTTTAAAATCGTTTGCTGAAGTTTGTCAGTAGAAAATAAGAATTAACATTTCCAAACATTTATATTTCCATTAATTATTATAAACCAGTAAGATTTTTTGTTTGCACATGGAGCCTAACAATAGCCAGTGCTCCACCTAGAGATCCCATCTCCATCATCATCATCATCATCATCATCCAGTTTGTCTAGAATGATATGGTAACAAAACAAATTGAGACAGAACAAATCCAGAACTGTGGCAAAATCTCCAAGATGCTCCAAAGTCTGTAAAAAGTTTTAGGACTGCTGTAAAATAATCTTGCCATCAAAAATAATTTCTTCTAAATAACTTCATCAGTTTATTAAGATAAATCAACATTCAGTGTGACAATCATTTGCGTTTAGAGCAAAAGTAGATTTGCATGTAGATGTTGCAATAGTTTTTCTGGAGTTAGTCTGTCTCAGTTTGTTCTGTTTCCTCATACCATTTTAGACAGACTGGATGATGAGATCAGATCTGTGTGTCAGACTCCTAGTGCAAACAACAAGCTGACTGGATCATTACAATTAATTGATAGTTTTTACGTGATGTCACACCCTTAGGGAAACAACTGGAGGGCTCATTTTTAGCCGCCATGTTGGCACGGTCATGTGACTGAAAACTGAAAACTATCAATGGCAAAATGAATGTTTAGAAACGGAAACCTCAGGAAAATATAGAAATATTTCAGATTTGAAATATTTCAGGTTCTGATCATTTTAGCCACGATTGTACACACAGGGGCAGTTGATGGTTAAAGTTGTTTGCTCAAGAGACCAGCAGTGGTAGTTTGTTGGCACTGGGATTGAGACTAACAACCTTGCAAACAGTCCAAAACTTTAGTCACGGATCCCCTTTTTCATTTCCATGGTTCAGTTTTATAGATAGGAAACCTTCATTCAGTATGTCCCCATAAAATACAGCAATTTGTGTGGGACAAAAGAAGATATCTATAGATTATGATGTCCATAACATCAAAATTTTTATTAATGATTTATATTGGAGAAAATTCTTTTCAAACTTAGATCATGGTGGCCTATACCATCATAGGTACATGGGGATCCTCAGATCCTGAGTTAGACAGGGGTCTGGCCCACCCTCTATAAACCCAGAATAAACTCTTAAATCAGCACCACTATAAACAACAACAGTTACAGAAAATATAATAAATAAACATTTTTAAATAAATGTTTAAATGACTGACCGACAATAAATGAAAAAAAATCCCTAAAGTTTTGCAGTTTTTTTTAAGTTTAGATGCGCATGTTGGGCTATCGATTGTGTGATCTAGACTTTTAGCTTAAGTTAAATCGAAATCTATTCCTTGAGCGCTTTGGTGCAAATAACTACTGTTTTGGCTGATATTCCTGAAGCACTAATTCTATTTCTGCAATCGATTGTTTTAATGGGTTTTCAAAGTCAAGTGTAATTGTCAGAAATTCATTACTGGAGCGCATCATGAGGTATTTATAACTGCATAATACATTGCAAACATTCTGATGTTATGGATAATCGTTGCTTTAGTTTGTTCATATTTCCAAATGTATTTAACTTCACAAGACTGCTACTGGACAGTATTATGTAAAAAAAATGATGAGGTTAAAGCTCTGATCCCACACCACTTGGAACAAAAAAGATGCAGAGCAATTATGGGTGGTCTTTCTCACCAGCTTTTCTTCTTAAACATCTGTGGTGTGTTATTTCGACAAAAGCAACAAGGCTGAACCTTAGCCAATTAAATTAAGCATTGAAGGTGGGTGTTAATTCTGTTTATTTGTAAACAACACCTTGTTTCTTCACACACCAATGCCCCGGTAAATCAGAGAAGTGCACGCAAGCAGACGGGTTTCAGGCCCGAATATTCTTTATCAAAGAGACATTTAGACTCGAGATGCATTTGATTTCAGTGGCTTTGAAACAGACGTTGGAGCTATCTGCCAAAGATAATTGCTATCTAGGGGGACTTCTCCAAGAAGCAGCACATTACACTATGCACTGGAATGAACTGTAGGCTGCTTACACACTAAAACTTGGCTCGATGGCATCCTTATTCTGTAATTCGTTCAGACTGCTGATGCAGGCTAATGCAAACAGCCTGGGAGCTTAAAGGCAGATTCAGGGATTTCAGGGGAACAATGCAATTGCTCCCACATATGAATCCCTTAAGGGAGGGACTGCTATCAATACAATAAAACCACAATGGCTATTGAATTCTTAGTGCTTTTTTACTTGATGACAGAACAGTACAGCCTAGTATAGAAGCAAGTAAGTGGTTTTGTCATCACCTACACCGTCAAATGAGCAGGGGTAAATCATAACTGCATTATAACCAAGCATTCAGGATGAATTTGAAAATGTTTCTGAATTAAAAAAATAAATTACAAAAAACAAAACCCAACAATAACCCTAATAACATTTCTACCTTTACTACTACTACTGCCACCACTACCAGAAACATTAACACTATTAATACTACAAATAATAATAATATCCAGATAAGTGTACTCACCTTATGTTGTCATCTGGGTAGAGTTTCCTAGTTTAACCCACTGCCGTAGGCCTCCTGATTTCCTGAAATTGTAACTAGATTTGCAATGCAAATAACCACTAACTTAAGTATGAATGCAGTTTTATTTACATAGCTTTTTAACAATAGCTTTAAAGAACATAAGTAAGAATACAGAGTCCACAATTAATGTTGAAAAAAATATATATCCCTAGTGATCAAGCCTGGGGTGACTACAGCAAGGAAAAACTCCTTTAGATGGTACAAGGATCAAACCTTGAGAGGAACCCGACTCAAAAGGGAACCCATTCTCATTTCGGTGACTCTTTAGCAGAATTTTTTTTTTTTTTATATATTTTTTATATATTTATTTTGAGCAGCCGGTATTGTGATTATGAGCATTTCTATGAATCATATAAAGTCAGTGGGAGTTTTATGATGGATGTTCATCCTGCTGACTTCCTCAATGTCCACATTGGTGTGGCATGTTCACTTTAAATACTCCAAATTTTCACAAGGCAAATCTAATTGAAGCCAGCTAATTCTGGATGCCTCAGGATCCTCGCAGGGTTGGCCTCTTTTTACTGAAGGTCTACTGGTGCTGGCACTTCTCTTGATGCCTCGGGATGAATAGAAAAAGGGAAACAAGCGAAGAGAAATAAGTGTAGTTGCTGTTCAGAATGTTAGTAGGCACTAGATGATAATGTGCCTTTAATCGAATGTACACTTGATATTTTTTCAGGGTTTTTTTTGGTTTAACTGGGATACCAAAAAAAACTAATTTACTTACTTGGACACTAAAAGAGGGGGAAAAAAGTCATAGGCAACCAAAATCTACTAGAGTGCCTTTTGCCTAATGTACCTTAGAATACATCCTTTGGGATTGGTCATAAAATGGTACTAGAGCAATAAATACCAGTTTCCCAAAAGACTTTGCCTCATGTGGTGTTAAGCTTAGGGTTAATACAAACGTATCAGTCACACCATCTTCTTTTGATGTTCTCCTGACTTAGGCCTGTGTCAGAGGAAACTAGGTCAGGAAATTTCCCAGTAGTTTTTTTATTGGTTTGTGTATAAATATAGTCAATATATTGTATAATATTTCACAATATGTCACAATTGATTTCCCCTAAGGCAGTAGTCTGAAGACATTGGTTTGGTTGCATAAAATAGGCTGATGGTGTTTTTAATTCTTTTGCCAGCATGCAGATTTGAGTATAGGCCTAGTTTAGTATGCACCCACACTATTCGAGTCGTTATCTCTCTGTAAATTTTCTAACCCTAATTGTTTCTTCGCTTTGATTTCCCCATGTACCAATTGCTTACTCATGTGAGTTTTATAAACCCTGCATTTGCATACTTAAATCATTGACATTCACCAAAAATAGTGTATACCTTTATATGCCTCATTTGCCAAGTTAAACAATCATAATCTATTTAGTTAAACTAAGGCAAATTTGCCTCTATTAACGATGATTGCTAAAATCATAAACAAACTTTTTAAGTTGATAATAGGTTGAGGGGTGGACATACTGAACAGCACATAAATTACTAAGGGCTCGCGGAGTTGAGTCAGCTGTGCATGAGCGATTAAATTATGATACCACACAACTGGACTTCCCTTTCAGGAACTTAAGCTGTGTCAAAAGGCTTTGGGAATGCCCTTTTATAACCTTTGCCCTGAAGCACCTGTGTAATCCAATGTAGATGAATCAGAGAGTCTGTTATTTCATGGGTGTATGACATCATCGACTATCATAGAGTGGCAGCGTGTGTTTGGAAAGAATTTTTTATATATATATATATATATATATATATATATATATATATATATATACACACACACACGTGAGAGACTAAGAGAGTAAAAAATCATGGCATCAGATGATGACAGGCACAATTTTAGGCAGAGTGTGTGCGGGCCTTGAACTAGCTGAGGAAGCCTGAACTGTGGATTTTTTCCCCCAGGGAATTGCCCACCTACTTTTAACCTCATAGGAGGTGGAAGCAACAAGCATAGAAGGAATTGTGAGGTCGTCACCATGCAGCCCAGCGTAAGGGGAGCTGTGAAGGTAAAGTTAAACATAGTGGACAGTGGGGAAAAAGGATGCTTGTCCACATAGTATATAAGGTAAGCGGTTTTTAAAAGCCAGGGTGCAACCTCCACCCAGGGGCTGTTGTTATCCTGGAACAAACCCTTCTCTGCAGTTATGGTGTGCATTACTGAAACATAACCGACGCTAAGGAGTATGGCTACCAGGCGATGCCAGGGTTGAACAGACACTAGCGAATTCTGTTTCCAACTTTAACAACATCCTTGGGCCCCCCTAAGCTTTAATCTAAGGCGTATATCTTAGCAGGCCAGAAGGGGGCATTTTGTCCTTTTTCCTTCTGGGACTAAAAAAAGCTGAAACTTCTGTGACCAGTGTGAGCACTGGGTGTGTAAATCCACAGAGTTGCCCCGTGGAGGTGTCAGATCAGCTGTCTGTTTTAGCCTACCCAAGAGGGTGGCGGCAGCCATAAAACAGACAAACAGCTGATCTGACCTTTTCAACAGAGCAGCTCTGTGGATGTACACACATATAAGCAGATGGGTGGTTGAGATCATCACTCTCGCTTATGAGGCTATTGTTCTCCCAGTCCCAGAAGGGTTCAGGGCACACTCAAGGGGTATGGCTGCATCCAGGCCCTGGCATTCGGAGTAACACTGCAGGACATATAGCATGTTGATGTTGAAGTTTCATAGCAATATCCATACAAAATGACAAATGGCTGCACTTATTGCTGTTCCGGTTTAGAGCTATACATTTTCCGACACTGTATGGCTGGGTAGGTTGCCGTAAACCCCCATCCCATACACAAATGCATGCACACATTCTTTTTAAATAAGACATTTGGATATTTTTGCATAGATGGCAGCTGTACAATGAATAATAGTGTGAATAGGAGTTTTCATACTGTACATGAAAACATAGGGGCTGTATAGTCACTTAATTACTGTATTTATGTACATACAGAATGAGCTGGCAGGTAGGTGTAATGTTTCAACAATTCGAGCAGGTTGAAAGGATACAGCTTCAAAAAGACAAATTATTCAGAAAGTAAAACAAAATGATCCACCCCTCAAATGTAATGCTTTACACCGCACCGTGCATTACAGTGAATGTTGATTGCCTTTACTTAGAAGAGAGTGACTCACAGAGCTTGTGACTGCTTACTAGGTCACACTGCCATGCAAAAGCGTGCTAGTAATTTCACCACCGCTTGGTTTCTTTTTTCACACAACTGTCTTGTTCCTATGGTGATTCGTCTTATCAATTTGGCAAAAGCTTACACTATTCTGCCAACCTAATGGACTTCATGGGCATATGTCTGAAGGCTAGATTGAGAAAAGTGTGCTTAGCTACTCAACATCATTTTTTCTCTATCCATATAACTTGGATAATAAAGGATTTCTTTAAGCCCTAGTGCTGGTTTGAGGCGTACATATCATATTTGATGTGACAAGTACATGCAATCAAATTTTATTATAACAATGCTTTTATTGTCATTCACTTTTAGCCTTGTTTCCATTACAAACTGTTACTGTAGTGCCATATCAGGTGTATACCCAACCCCCCACTTTAACAGAAACACCTGTATCCTTGCTCAATCATAGAAAGTGGTAGCCTAGTGGTTAAGGTGTTGGACTACCAACAAAGTGAAGACTTCCAGCACCACCAAGCCATTACCGCTAAGCCCCTGAGCAAGGCCCTTAACCCCCAATTGCTCACGAAATAATGTAGGCCGATCTGGATAAGGCTCTGCCAAATGCAGGCAAATGTAAATCATGCTTATGCATAAGACTGTGCAGATAGCGGTTAAAGTTATAGGTAACAAAGAAGGAAAAATGATGGATATTAATGTGTCCTAGTTTCTTTTGCTGAATACATTTCACAACTAGCAGGTGTGCCCGTCTTGGCCATGAACATTACTTGAATTTGATACTCCAGAATGATGAAATATGCACTTGGGAAACACTACCCCTATCCCCTAACAGGGTGGAGTATTTTTCCTCCTATTTCCAAGTATAAAAAAGTCAGCAATGCAATAAATATTAACAGACACCATATCGAAAGACCTGTCTGTCAGGGCATGGGCTGGATTCCAAATGATAAGCTGTAAGTATGACCATGAATGTAGCTTAAAAACTAAAGTCACATGCAACCTGAATAATGTGTTTGCATGAAAATAGACAAGCAAAAACTTCGTAAATGATTTTAGTTATAGATTTTATAAACCTTTTTAAGGAAACCTAAAAAAAAATTTAGTTGTACAGAATGCATTTATCCCTACCACTACTTGATGTTTTGCAGTGTTTGTTGTGCTAAAATAAGTAGGCAGAATTTATGCAAGGTTTTGTCTGAAAGTGCACTCAGTGCCTAGCTTTGGATTTTAGTTTCTCTAAACCCATCCAAATTGAAAATTATGTTTATGGTGTCCCAGTACCAGCCATAATCAAGAGTTACAAACTCGCCCTTATAGTGGTATAATGTTGTGTAGCCAGAACTTCAGAATGACGGCAGAAGGTCTGGGAACCTTGGTTGCTTTAAATACCGAATGCTCACCTAAAAGAATGAATTATTAACAGGTAAAGCAAGTGATGTATCATTTCGTGCCACATCATAGGGTTGCAGATGCACACGTGTCAATGTGCACATCTGCAATAGTCATACTGCAGGATAAGCAATATGGAGTGGGGATTCTATTTAACTGCACCACAGTTGGAAAGGCATGTGATTCGTAGATTAATTGCAAAGATTATTAATAGAGTGAAAGTTTATTATTTGCACATTGTTTTAAGGTCTGCTACTGTGTGAATATTTCAATGCATTCAAGCGCAAGAAAAAATAACATTTTTTGCTTTAACAAGATCAATTGTACTTAATCTGTGGGTTAAAACTATACAGTGTGTTTTAACATTTGATTATTCTAGATTATATTCTGGATCTGAATCTCCAAAAAAATTAATCAATCTCGCCCAGTGACTGGTCCCCCAATTAGGAAAACAATCAGAAATAAAAAAAAAGGCTAGACTTAAGAAAATTTAGACGAATAAAAAAAATAATAATAAAAAAAGAGTTTGATTCCCACCAACACCAAGCCACCACTGTGGGCCCCTAAGCAAGGCCCTTAATCCCCCATTACTCAGTTGTATAGAAAAGATAAATGTAAGTCACTCTGGATAAGAGCGTCTGCCGAATACTGTAAATGTGAATATGAAAGGAGAATCAAATAGCGGGGTAAAAGTAATAATAAATACCCTAGGGAAATTAAACATCCAAAAGATGATGTTGTAATAATCTAATATGTGTGAGACACCCTATAGCTGACTGATGGAGAAAATTTCACCAAACCACATCCGCTCAATCAACAGTCGCTCAATAAGCTGTCGACAACCCAGATATTAAGGTCATAGGAGAGACCTTTCTTTTAAAACCTTTTTTTAAAAAAAAATAGGCAAAAAGGTCTCCGTATCTTAAATAATTACTACCTCTGTTAGAGGATCCTTTATTGGGTCTAGAGCTATGATAGCCCTATTCTGGGGGTAGGGTTAGAACGCATTATAGACCAAAAGTCGGCAAATAACTACGCACTGCCTTTTGCATTTGCATCTTTGTTCTATTGAATTTATCTATGATTAGAATCTATGTATTGTGTTTCATGCAGATGCACTTCCTCATAAAATCACCTCAAATATTCTAAAAGTATAAATCCTTTACAAACAAAGCTAATCAGGTCATCTGGTGAAATTTTGATATTGCACTTTATGTCGCAGAAAAACAAAACATCGCAATATCAATGTTTTTTTTTTTATTATTACAATATTGTCCAGTCCCAGAGCATTATGTTTAGGGAAGTGAAAATGTCCCTGCAAGACCAGACCTGGACGTAACTGGTAAATCATTTATTCATAAATGCTTCAAAAACATACATTACTAATTATTGCCCCCGATGTACATACCAACAGCTTACTTCTTCAATCAGACGGCTTTAAGTTGTCTACAGGCAGGCTGTTGAAAAACATGGCACACACATTCATTCATTTACAATACATGCTTATTACCTAATTCGGGATCACAGGGATCTGCTGGAGTCTATCCCAGCTGTCTTTGAAAGGGCAAAAGGCAGGACGGGTACACCCTGGACAGGTCCATGGCACACATATCCCCCAGAAATGCTGTACACTTCAACTAATCAGTGGACAACTTTAAAATTCCTTAAGTGTTTTAGCCAAATGTGACAAATTTAACAGACGTTTAGTAGGAAAGAGAGAGTAAGAAAGTCTGAGGCTAAGACTATAGTAGTAGTAGTTCAGCAGATAATTGTAATAACTGTCTTACCTTGTGTCATCCCAAGCTGGCAGAATCTGTTTTTGATTCAGCACAGGTTTTATGCCAGACGACCCTTCTGACACAACCCTGCTATTTGGTATCCAGGGATGTTTTCTGGCTGAGATTCAAACACAGTCAAATATTCTGTTTATTCATGGACACTTTAATACTGCCTCACACACTAACTTCAAAGCTGCTATTACTTTATTTGCCTAATTTCTATTTTATTTGCACAACATTGCTCATACTCTGATCAGCGCCACCTTATATATCTATATAGAATGTTTTGTATTAGTCATTGAACTGTCTGGAGTGTTTTTGTATTTATTTGCACTGTCTGGCTTGTACTGTTTGCACTTGATTGCAGACTATGCACTTTATGTGGCTAGAAATTCTCGGGGTTGTTTTAGGTAACGTTTTGTTTTTTTCTGTAACCCTGTTTTCTTTTTCTCGTTAAATTTAGCATCATTGTCCTGGATAAACATTGTTTCATTTCACTGTGAACTGCCCCGGCTAAATACGGTTGAAATCCTAACTTGACTTGAAACCCATTCCAACATGGTAACAGCACAGGATCCTCATCCACTAGAACCACAAAAGATTATAAACCCACACAATTGTGTTCTTAATTATACTACAGGTAAATTCGCGCCAAATCCACATATTTTTTTTGGCATGTGGTCAGAAACATATAGCAGCACATGAAGAAGCCAGGCTTAGTATAATTCACCCGAAACAAGAGCTGTGCTACACAATATAATAAATTATTATTATCTTTACAAAAACTGACTCTCTGAATGTATGAATAATCCAAAAAAAAAAGGAAACTGAATTTAGTAATTTGTTGTTTTTTATAATTCATTTCTAAAAAATATGTCAGGCATCTTGAGAATAAAACATGTTTTATTTTACTTTAAAGCATTTTGCAAGGCATTCAGCCCTAAAGAGTTCCCCGCTCAGTCAGAACCGTTAAAGAGCACAACCCCAGTCTGCATTTATCCTCTTTCAGATGCCAAGGCCATTTGATTAGCTTACACAACACACACACACACACACACATACACACCTCACCTAGTTCATTTTCTAGAGAGAGGTTTGTCTAAATTTATGTTTCCTGTCTCTCCTCCTGCTTACCGGCTCTTGGAGACATTAGCTTGTAAGCCCGCAATTTCTCACCCACCAGAAAAAAAAAGAAAAAAACAAAAAACAAAGTAAGGCCGTTTAATGGTGGCTGTTTCTTGGGAAAAGCAGCACAGCAACTAATTAATCATTAAACCTGAAATTAGCATACTGTGTCCTGCCTGTGCTAGCTGAATCATACAAGGAGAGGAGATAGAGGTAGGAAACAGAAAAATGAAGGAGTGCATAATGAGAAGAGGGGAATAGGGATACTGAGGGATGGGAATAGGCAGGGGAGCCGAGATATATACAGATGCAACCTCAAATTCTAAATCTGTTTCCTCCACTCCTACATGCATTGAGAAGCTGACTGACTCCATACCATGATGTACATGTCGCAAGATCACCAGAGCTTTACTAGATGTTGCACAGGTAAAAATGTTAGAACACGTAATATTGTGTTTAGTGTTTTAGTCATCAGGCATTCATTTAAAAAAATGATTGAGTGAACATTTGAAATGAATCCTTTATTCCTATATATATATATATATATATATTATATATCTATATATATATATATATATATATATATATATATATATATATATATATATATTCATGATACCAGCACAGCCTTTGAGCTTATGTAAAATACAGTGCTAAGAACTGACAGAGTTCAACTTCTATGACAGGCCTTACATAAGCTGGCTGTTTCCACATTTGATGTCAGGAGAAATGGTTGAATGCAGTAAAATGAGGGTGGGGGAATGATGCAGATGTGGGGTAAAGCAAATAGGGATGTAAGGATAGAGAAGACAGGGCATCTAGAAGTGATATTTTCTCATGCATAATGGATTAATCTCCGAATGCAGGAAAACACGCTTGTTGTGTCAGCTAATTGGAGTGCGGATTCCTTTTGGCACATACGCAAACACAAAAACTTTTCCTGCACATGAATTGTGTACCGCATGTCTGGGTGCTTACACCTAAAGATTTTGTGTTATTGCCAACAGAAATGAGCGAGTGGTTGGTAATCATTTGGACACATCGTTTTATGAATAAAAGCATATAATTAATAAATGGCTATGCTTAGATTATATACTAACGAAGCGCGTCTAAAGGATAAAGCATGGAATTCATTTAAATTTATTTAATATATGCTCGTAAATATTTGCCGTATTTCATCTCACTACATTAATGAGGGTTTTACTAATCTGACCCAAGTTTGTACAGACAATACCAGAGCATGCTGTACAAGTTCATTTAACATTTTAACAATTTAAAACGTTTTAAAAGTATAATTCTTTATAACAGCTGATTGCTAATGGTTTCGTTAACAACACTGGTAAAAAAAAAAACATATTGTGGCATTTGTATGCTAAGACAAATTTTACTGCCAAAAAAGTCGTAACAGTTTGAAATAAGTCGAACTTACGATAAAGTCGTAGCTGTATTTAAAAGGCAAATGCTGATTGGCTGCCTTGCGGGTTGCCATGCATCTGCTTTTCTCAGCCAAGTATAGAGATGTGGTCCATTTACTAACTACAACTACAGGTTGATGCACCAAAAGGCAAAGAATTTTCTTATTGCCAAATGCTTACCCAAAATAGGATTTTTTTTTTTATATTTTAAATTTATTCTCATGATAATAATGATAATTAGAATTATTATTATATATTTCTTTTTAATCTGGAACTAAAACTTTTTTATAATATAACATTTGACTTTAAGATGAGTGGGTTAATTGGGAATGGCAATGAACATGTAAGTACACATATATCAACAGCCTCATACCCGATCCGGGGAGTTCACACTGAAGAAGATAAGAGGATGATGATGATGCCCAGGAGCTGGTGGAGCTGGTTAAGGTACCACACAGGAGAGATTCTGTATTCAGCATTGGAGAGCAGACACTGAGTGATCATAAAAAGAAGTGTGAGAATGATTAGAAAATGAGCTGCAGGTGTGACCTGTTAGTATTCAGTGCGCTGATTGGTGGATGAGCCTGGGGTGTTGGACTGATACCTGAAAGATCAGGGTTTGATTCCCAGCGCCACCAGGGATGGGACCCCAAGCAAGACCCTCAATCGCTCAGCTAGTACAAAAATAACAGACACTGTACTCACTTTATTTATTACTTCAGTTTAAGAGAAAAAATGTAATTAAATCAAAATATTTTAAAAATATGGAAGTTTCTACCTCTGACATGTTGCATTAAAAATACCAAATCCTTGTTTGCCACATACATTTTTAACTCTTTGTAGTCGTTGGAAAGATTTTGTCTTGTAACTAAACTAGCTACCCTAATCGATGTGTTTACCACATACAGATTTAATTGTTCATGGCTTTTGTTAAAATCCTGCCTAATAGCTAAACTAGCTGCAGTATTTTCATAACCCACAACTCATCCATTTGCAGCATATCGATTTGACTATTAAAGTACTGTTTGTTCTAAAAACCCTGCCTAAAAGATAAACCCTTTTAGTATGTGTGAAATTCTGTTGTCTGGTCTTTTATGGGGTTTCTGCACATCTTTGGAGATGCATAAACCACATTATAAGTCTCACACAGTTTCCTTTTCACTTCCACATCACAAAGTTTAAATCAACAGCTGGCACATCTAGTGTGGTTAAAAATGTGAAAGCAAAACTATATATTATATATTAGGGCAGCATGGTGGCTTAGTGGTTAGCACTGTTGCCTTACAGCAAGAAGGTCCCGAGTTCGATTTTCAGTCAGGACTTTCTGTGTGGAGTTTGCATGTGTGGGTTTACTCCGGGTACTCCAGTTTCCTCCCACAGCCCAAAAACATGTATATTAGGTTGATTGGTGATATTTAATTGCCCATAGGAGTGAGTGTGTGTGGCCCTGTGATGGACTGGTGACCTGCCCCGGGTGTCCTCTTTCTGCCTTTGCCCTTTCAGAGACGGCTGGGATGGACTCCAGCAGATTAGGGAATTA